>JAPTHN010000068.1:352500-382500 GCA_026936325.1 Platynereis dumerilii
GCAGGAGGAGGAGGAGAAGGTAGCATCTGGTGGCGCTGAGGAGGATGAAGAGGCTGGAAGGTTTCCTCCTGAGGTCTTGTCTGGCGGCTGCGGATTTCCATCTCCCTCTGCTTGTCCCAGTAAATGGCAGCCTCTGCAACCGCTTTCACAATTCGGTGTCTCAGTTGAGGGCTGCAGCGACGTCCCACGTTGTAGAGGTCTTGGCACTTGATTCTCCAGCACTCCTCATCGTCCAACTCCTGGTAGTCGGGGCACATCCTGCAGCCAGAGCCTCTGGAGGTCTTCTTGGAGGAGGACATAGCGTGCATGCTGCCAGCTATGACGTTCATGGCGGAGGTCATGCCTTCATCTGTTGTGGCCTTTCTCTTCCTTGACACGGCTCCAGGCTTTGGCACACCAGGGAAGACTTGGGACTGCTGGCTGTCAGGTATGTCCAGTGATGGCTCTTCAGCTGGGAGGTCCTGCAGGTCAAAAGAAGCTGGCAGGGAATCTTCAGGGTTCTAGCTGTCCCCGGAGTCTGAGGCAGGTCTGTTGCCGGACAGATGGGAAATGGCGGACAGCTCCTTGCCTGGCTTGTGGGCGATGGAGTCCTTCAGGAACCGACAGTTGGCTAGGATGTACTGGACTACTGGTCCCTCTCTGTTAGCTTCTCCTTCTTGCTACTGGGCTGTGGCCCATCTTGCATCCTGATGTCAGCACTGGCCAAGACTTCTCTCCGGCATCTGCATTCCATGGCAGCCTTCTCGGGGTCGTCTACACCTCCTTGTTCCAGTGACTGCATGTAACGCTTTTGGCCTTCTCCTTGCTTGATGTCAGCTTGGCCATAACCAGCTGCATTGGCGCCTTTCCATCGCTCTTATGGCAGGCCATGTGTGTGCTCTTTTATCACGCCCAGGCAGCATTCAGCGGTCATCCTTATGCCTCTTGTCCCTCCTGCTCTGACAGGTTCCAATGGCTCTTTGACAGGTCTGATGGTGCTCCCTTGGAGTCATCCTGGATGTCTTCTCTGGACACCCATACACCTGCAGGTTATGGTGACCGTTTTGTCTTACTCGCTCACAATCCCCTCAATTGGCTCTTGGGCAGATGGTGCTTCATGGCCCTCTGTATCAGCTCAGACTTGATCTCGTTCTAGATGAGAGGCTGTCTCAAATCACCCCTACACATATATGTACACTGCACAGGTCACGGTGACTTATTAATTTTTCTCGATTCCAATCCACTCACAAGGCTCATAGGGCGATGGTGCTCCAAGGACTTCATCCATCTGAGCTCAGTCATGGTTTCGCTCTTGATGGAAGGCTGCCTCTGTGCCTTTGGATCTTTAGCCACCTCGTTACTTTTGGATCTGAGGCCCCTGTCAATGAAGATATATTTTTGGGTTTCGTGCAAATGATTTGTCAGATGTGAGATGTTGGCCCATTTCTCTCAGTGTGCAAATGTAGCGCTATTTGCAGCCTAATAACTTCTTTTTTCAAAATTTTATGTATCTAGTTGTTCATTCTGCTTGGCTATAACAAGTAAGTGGTAGGGTTTATTAAGCTAAATAAAATAAAAAACATATCAGCATATCAGAATGCTACCAAGAGTCAATTTTGTTCATTGTGTGATTCCGTGCAGGTGCCACGGCATCGTAATCTATGTGATTTTATGCTATTCAATACCAAGATTTCAAAACTTGTGCACTATCAAACAGTCATATTATGTGTAGAATGTCCTATAGCGGTTCCTCATAGTTTCATGGAATCTCAATTGATTTTTTAACAGCCTACATATTTGAATTCCCTGTGAGAAGAGCTTTCAAATGAATGGTCACATCAATAGTTTCCGTGAATTCTTTGTCAAAATTAAAGAAAAAACAAAATCTTCATAAAACATTTCATTTTCATTTTTTCCATTTTCGTACCAAGTTTACGAAACCCATTGATGCGGGTACTCATTTGAAAGCTCTTTATTTCAGGAATTCAAATATGTCACTTTTTTTGAGATTGATAAAGAATTGGTGTAACCATTTGTAACCGCGAAATCCAGTATTTCAATCAATATTTCTAACAAAAAGGATTCCAACAAACCTGAATAAAGTCCAGGCTACCAAAAAATGTTATAGTAATGTACTGAATACCTAGAGAAGCAATAAAAGTCAATATTTACATGTATTCTAATTATAGGAACTACTCAGAAAGCAGCAAAATGGAAAAATTGACCGCCATTTTGGAAAATGGCTGCCAGTAGCCACCTAAGCTAAATCTGAGGTGGCTCCCTATCCAAATATGTTTGTATAGATGTTTTTTAAGTGTGCGCCAAATTTCATGCTTCTATGTATAAATGCACTATTTTTTTACATACCTGCCCCGCTATTAATACAGTAATTAATCATAAGTTCAATATTTTTAAAAATGTATTCGTAGCATATTTCAGTCAGCAAGAAATGGCACGGCAGGAAACGTCAGAATCTTTATCTGAAGGACTCACTTTGATGTTTGAAAACCAAGAAAAATGTGACGTGGCATTCAAAGTGGACGGAGAATGAATAAAGGCTCACCAAGTCGTCCTGGCTGTGGGAAGTGTAGTCCTTAATGATTTGTCGCAAGGTTGGAGTCCTGAGATGGAACCGATTCTGATCAAAACAATGTACTGCAAGTCTTTCAAAAGTGTGTGTGTGTGTGTTTGTGTTTTACGCCTCTGCAGCACCTTATTGGGCTATATCGAGGCTTGCTAAATCAGCATTTTTTAATAGCATTTCCTAAAACTAGATAATTTTCCGCACAATTTGGTATATGAAACTTGCTGTTGTACTTCCGTGCGGGGTTCATCCTGGAAATCTGTCTCCCTGTGGCCTAATGGTCAAGACAGCTTGTCCACTGGCTGTGAGGGTGTGGGTTCAAATCTCACCCCGGGAACCCACTTTAGTCCGAGCCCATGGGACATTAAATGGAGGTGGGTTGTATCCAGTATTCTATGCTGGGGCAACTGAAAGACCCTGGGCATCCCTGGACTAATAGGGTATGTTCGAGACTCCCAGTCTTCTCATCTCATCATCATACGGCGGTCACCAAAAAATAAAAGTGCAGCTCCCTCAACACTTTCCCGAAGAATCAATCGGTGTGTTGGGATTTTTTGCGTTGTTGGTTAGGGCGTTTTCTTGTTTTCAGACATTTCTTTCTTGCCATCATGATCAAAACCTCCAAGGGAGAGGCAGGTGGCCAAGCTGCTAATGGAACAAATAGAACCGGGCGAGTGAAAAATAGTTTGATGGCTGGACTTGATGAAACTGGAGTGGTTGGTAAGTTCGTTGTTGAAAATGACTTCACCTCTGCTCTCCTCAATCTCGCATTTGCAACTGAAATTGTTTGCCATATGGGTAATTTTGCGGGCAAGCAACCAAGATCTGTTATCCAGTGTTTAGGACAGGTGGAATGAACCTCGGTCCTTCCTGTCCACACAGCGGAGAAACAATCACCATGATTAGTGCAGCTGGAGGAGTTGTAAAGTTCTTACCCGAGGCATCACACTTCAGTCCTTTGGCAAAGGTCTTCAACCAAATGAATGGCTGGCTGATAAGTTATTCAGATTACGCAATGGGATATCCGAAGGGTGCAATACTTGATGCTGCAGCTTCAATAATGCAGGAAATGCCAACAACTACTTGCGTTCCTGATTATCAGTAGAACTATATATAAGTTATGACATTTTATCTTGTTTTATGTTACTTCTATTTAAAAGTTTAAACATACTAAATTACCTATACATATTTTATTTAAACAGAATTGTTATCCCAAAAAATAAAAATAAACTCTCCAAGTTTAAACTAACACGTAGAAACACATCATATATGACTGCTAAGTGAGTGAGTGAGTTTGTGTTTTACGTCTCATCAGCACCTGATTGGGCTATTTAGAGACATACCCATCTTGGTTGATGGCATCAAGACCTTGAGGAGTCACTTTGACAGGTACATCTGCAATAATTTTCAATCCAAGATGTTTCCTTGCCTGAGTGGCATTTATGGCTTGTACCAATAAAGTACTGCCAGGTTGTCGATCGACTGAGTGTGGTGTTCCAAATTTCTTCAGCATTGTTGTGTAGCTAACAAATGGTGATACATCCTTCAGTCTTCCATCTTTGGACTTGATGTGAAATTTGAGACCTGTGGGGAGTTCTTTTTTGCTGTTGATGCGTGTCATTTAACTCTTGTCTGTGTGAGTTCGCAAGCCGCTTGCTGAGCTTTCTTGTTTTGTCGTCTTGGCGGGTGTCTTGTTATCTGGAGCAACATCTTTTTCCTTTGGTTGGTTGAGGGACTTCTCAGTCCCTCGGGTATCAGAAGAGAATATTTGACTTTGTTGGATCGTCTTCTTCGGTGATATGTGTAGAAATGATTCAGGGGAATTCACAGGTTCTTCCTTGCTTGGACGGTCTGGTGAAGGTGTCTCCCGCAAGACATCCATGAAAAGGTTCCTATTCAGTTGGACCCTTCTCGGTGGTGATGAGTGTAGGATTGGTCGAGGATAATCTTCCACTTGGTCAGTTTTGTCTGTGTCCTGTTCTACAAGGCGTCGGGCTTCTGGAAACAATACTTGTCTTTCAGTCTGCAGCTGAGTGTAGGCTTGTAGCATGGGAATGCGTACAGATTCTGGCCACCACTGGATGGAAAATAAAGTGTCCTTGGTATGTCTCTGCTGTCGCGAGTTTTGTGACATACAAGAATGTATCGAACACCGCATTATGGTCCACCGTTGGAAGTCCTGATGCTGTAGGTTGACCATGTTGCACAAACATTTTAATCATAAAATATATGATTAAGTTGTATTGAAAAAAATTTCATGAAGCAGCTTTATGGGTGTTTTTCGCAGCCATAAATTAAATTACCGTACTCTCTCACATTTGGCGGCAGTCAAGAAAGGCTATGGTGATGGAGTGATCTCCTCAGTGGTTAGGTGTACTATCTTAAAACAACATGCAAACTTCCTGACATACAACCTATTTTGATCTGGTAACATACATATCAAAGGTGATTTAAAAAAATTTTCCTTGATGTAATCAATGAAAGAATAAACAGTAAGAAATTTCGGCACCAAATATATGCAGCTGCTTCATTATTGCTTTTCCTCATGGACTGACATGTATTTCTGTTGTATAGTGAGTGTTTCCAAGTAGCTGGTACTGCTTAGAATTATTTTCCTCTCACTTCTGTTACCCCCTTTCAGCGGCATGTCCCTATAAAAAGCTAAATTTCCCTGTTTTTTTACTCTAAAATTGCCTTGTGGGATGCACAAAACAATGGGACCCTTTACAAACTATATATCAAATTGTCTGTTGAAAAACAAGCTATCACCTTATGCAAGTTGCAACAATTAAGAATAAATATTCAAAAACATATAAGCTCTAGAAGCAAACCGAAAGTGAGTGTACACGTTCCCGTGCTACAAGCCTGTAAGATTTCCTTTTCCTTCATGAAGACTCCACAGTCATGGCTAAATGCAGGGTGGTCACCCTTACAATTTACGCAATGCGATAACCTAGAGCATGGTTTAGTGTGTGGGTAATGGTCTCGATCACGACAATTGGCACAAATGCTCGATCTTCGACATGTTTCACTGTAGTGACCATACATTTGGCAATTGAAACAGCGTTTCGGATGTGGAATGAATGGACAAACTGTGCAATTTTCAAAGGCTACAGGTACTTTCTTTGGCACTTTCTCATTCTTGAATGTCAGTATCAGCAATTCATAACCTCTTCTTTGGGGTACACGTCTGAAATGTGTAATTTCATGTTTGTGAAACCATTTTGCTAGTTCACAGTCAGTACATTTCTTGCTCTCTTTGGAGAAGATAATGCCTCTACTGGGTTTCTTAAAAGGTTCAATGGTGACTTGGGTATTGCCTATCTGATGGATAAATGTCAATTTCTCTTTTTGTTTCTTATCCAGTGGTTGAAGGAGGAATGTTCAGTTTGGTTGGCGCTTTATACCGTCTGCTACTCTGTGGTCACTCTGTTCAGCAACGACTTCATATAGAACAATAGGTGACAAATCGTCCAGCGATTTCTGATCTCCTCTTATGACAAGCCAATTTTCAGTCTTCAACATTTGTGGGGGCAGTCAGGGTCAATCAAGTCATCTGAGGATGTTCTTGTCCATTGGAATCTTGGTAGTCCAGTGGCTAACTTTTCATACGATCTGGTTTTGAAACGTGGTATTTGACATAACCATTGATATTCCCCTGTAAGGTAGGGGACACACCGTGTATGCGCACTGTCTCATGTTGGCCACTAAGGATAGAGGTCATCACCTTAGTGTTTCTGCCCTCCGCCACGAGGAGGCCCGAGACCTGCAGGAGGAGCTATATGACTGCTGAGTAAATCTAGCGAAACTGTTTCAGGACAGACCTCTTCAGTGAACTCAGCACCACTCTGTGGTATGCTTTTTCCCGGGAGAAAATCCAGATTGTAATGCTTTTCTCACTAATGATTTTGTCAGGAGTGTTTCACAGCCAACTGGTGCACTGCATTGGTCACGAAGTCGCAAGTGCACTAGGACTCTCCTAAGAATATAATATCCTCATCCTGGGGATTAATTATCAGTCAAGTTGGCTGACGATTAGGTTGAAGATAATTAATCTTTCAAAACAGTCCTGGCTGTATCAAGAGACACAACTTCTTGAAGTATTACTGACTCTTCCCTCATGCATATTAAGCAAATCTACTGCACACTGTCACCTGATTGTGCGCTAGTGCCCTCAGCCATGGGCCAAAAATTGAAGGACAATGTTGCAACGATAGTCTAGGTAGTCTCCGAGATCATATCATTCTAAATGTCTAGATTGCAAACGATCCTGTTGCAGGCACATTGTTCGTCAATGCGGACGTAGTCTTTACCTGGCTTGCCTACAAATTAAGGACACAAAAATGCCGTGCCAAAAAAGATGCAACGATAGTCTTGGTAGTCTCCGAGATCATTCAACAACTTTGCTGCTACTGAACGTATCACTGATACTAAGAATTCAAGTATGTTGATTGATAAAGACTTCGAGTCTTCTTCATCTTTATCTGTTATCTTAAAGGAATGAATTAATGCACAGACTTATCACCCGATGTGTTCTGATAATTATGTGGATCAAGGAACCGTTATGTTTCCTCATTGACTTGATGCCTTTGGTTTCTCTGAGACCCTTCTTAACAGCTAGACTCAAAGCCACTGAGGTGCTTGCACTCACATTAACATACCCAGGGCTATGCGCTCTCCTCCATGCACCAGTGTTTGAATCAGTTCTAATAGCTTTTCATAGAGACGTTCATGACCCACATGAGAATCCTTGTATCATGTTTTTTCAATCAATATGCCAATGCAGGGGAACCTGTTGTATTCATACCTATCAGTCATTGTATTCATGTCGGACTATTCACTGACAATACATTTGGTGTATTCCACAATATTTGATACTCTTGTCTACTGTTATTACTTATAATGGAGGATTTGAGCCATTTGCCCATGCCGACATTTGGTTTTGGAGACTTGTACCAGAGATGGTCCCTAGCCTGTCTACAAGTGGACTGCTCTTGCATTGCCACTTCTTTTTCCAGCCTTGGCAGATCCGAACATATGCTGTCTTGTGTTGCCACCTAATGATTAGTGTGCTATTCCGCGAGCTCCTGCGAGCGTCCACATCATTTCAATCAGAGGAACACACACAATTTTGTCTGGAAGACACCGGGGCTGTTTCTGAGTGTGCTGATGGCCTTGTCTACTTCCTTAGAGTTAGAGAATGTGATTGCCGAGTCTGACTCTGGTATACATCAATGTTGAATAGAAATTTTGTGAATTTGTGCAATGAAATTGTAACTATTTCTTTGGACAGCAATGCTGTAGCATACAAAATCAACTTTTGTGCCAGGTGGCAGCAGCATGCAGTTCTCATTTTCACCAGACTGGTCCCTAGCAGTGATTGCACTGATTAGGTGGTGGACCTTATCTACACAAAGTATCCCTGACTTAAGTTTTGGGTTAAAAAAATTGAACAAATATGCCACTAGTGCAGTGTTTCAGAAGACAATCAAGGGAATATTTTAAGACAGAAACGAAAAAAAAAAAACTGTTGGGAATTCTTTGAGATATAACAATTTTAAAATTTGGGTTTATCACACTATCATATTTATGATTTTAGTAGATCTAAACCAATTAGAAATCATTCAAAATCTTATCAAAATGATCCCATTGACAATGGCAGAAATTTTTATTTAATTCCCATAGTTATTTTGAGCTTGTATGTATTGTGTTTTTGAATTTAACTTATTTGTGTGTGATAAACACTGCCTGTTTTAAGTTTATACCAAAAATGACATTTTACCTTTGTGTAGAATCATAACATACTGAAGAATCTTTCATAAAGGTGTGCACATACATTCAGTATGACCAGATTATTAAGAATCAGTAAAGTGTGTGTGTGTGTGTGTGTTTGTGCTTTACGTCTCATCAGCACCTTGTTGGGCTATTTAGAGACATCCTTGGTTTGCATCAAGGGAGTTGATAATTCAGTTTGATTGTTGTTTGGTAGTTATTTTGTTTTTCCTGTCTTTGTCTCCGTGTTTATTTGTTCTTGAATCAATTTTAAGGCAACCGCCAAGAAGTCATGCTGAATCAAAACAATCAGGGTTCCATAAAAATCGTCAGTGAAATCATGCTGAGTGACCAAATCAAATACGTCTTTTTTTGTTGCATGAATGTCTTTTGGCCAAATCCACAGCTGTTGTTCAGTTCGCTCCATCAGTTTCTCAGCCATTTTTGAAAAGCCAGCCATTGGTGTAAGACGTGCAATTGCCATTGTAAGGTATTTTTGTACAAACATTGGTCGTTTAATGTCACCAGTTTATACTTTTCCTTGTAGGTAGCGGTGAAGGTATTCTCTGTAAGTTATCTGTTCTACTAAAAAATCAATTTTACATAAAAAATACAAACTTCTGAAACAATTACTTTGGAAAGCACGTGTAAATACTGGTCTCAACATAATCATAGACTTAACTTCACTTTTAAACTCATAAACAAAGTTTTACTGGTCACTAAATATTACAATTTGTGATGTGATAAACCAAAATTTTAAAATTGTCATATCTAAAATTAAAAAAAATCTGTTGGGAATTCTTTGTCTTAAAATGTTCCCTTGATTGCCTTCTGGAACACTGCGCTAGTGACATATTTCTTCAATGTTTATAACCCCAAACTTTATCAGGGACACTGTGTATACATATATGTGTGTTTGCTATCGCCAGTAGTCGCCAAATCCCGATTTAAGTAAGAATGTTCGTCTTTTGTGGCACGCCAATGCATGTTAGAGCCAACCAAATGTTTGGTAGCTCACACAAAGTTTTCTCAGAGCATGCACTTACAGCCTTAAATGCCAGTAACCTGGTTACAGTGCCGTGTGTAAGTAAGTGAAACGCATGGAATGGTGCCATAGCATGAATTGTTATTCGATGAGAGGAAACAGTATTGGGTCATATAGGCCCATATGTGTGGCTTGAGGGATAACAATCGCAGCCAATGTTCTTTTCTGCAGACGGAGTTAAGTATGGGTCAAAGTCTTTGATAAGTAAGTGAAACAGAGGCCCAATGTTATTTAATAGGGAAGTGCGGTTCACTTACTTATCAAAGACTTTGACCCATACCTAACTCCAACTACAGCAAAGAAAATTGGCTGCCATTAATATCCCGCATGCCTAAAATATTGTCCTATATGACCCAATACGTTTTCCTCTCATCGGATGAGAATTCATGCTTCCACAAGCAGTTTTGCAAAGGATGTTTAACATTGATGAAATGGCACCATTTCATGCGTTTCACTTACTTACAGGCGGCACTGTACATGCCTTGGACAGGCTGATCTACTCTGCTAACCAGCTGGAGTGAACTTAAGTTTGATTAGCAATAGGCCATCCAAGAAATTATATATAGATAATTTCTATTTAACCTTGCATGTTTATTGCCAAAAATAACAGTTCATAGTCGAATTAGCATAATCTCCCTCGATCTGAAACAGTTCTGAACTGGAAAGGCTGTTTTTAGGTCTATCGACCATAAAATGTCCATTGCATCTTTTGATGAAATTACTGGTTTTTGTTGGAAATATCATCACTTGAAGTGTCACGGGTTGTAACAGGAGTCCACCTCCTGAGACCTGACCTGAGACCTGACCATATACAAATTTCAGTGACATAAAATTTCAGTGACATATACAACAGTATTTGAGTCAATCGGGAAAATGAAAAAATTGTATTTTCTCACATTTTTAAATTATTGTGAGAAAAGTATTAATTTTTTGAAGGTTTAGACCCCTAAACGACACTACTAGGATGAGAGATACAATAATGTCTCAAAAATAAAAAATATACGTGCCATAGTTTTGGCATGACGCCCAATACACAAAATTTTTTTTTTTCACATTTTTCAATAACTGTGAGAAAAGTATTAATGTTATGTGGATTATACCCCTAAAAGGCAAAACTGGGATGATAGATACAATAATTGTCAAAAAAAAAAAAATGTACATGCCATAGTTTTCGCATTACTGCCAATACACAAGTGGGATGCCCGTTATCCGTCCGCCCGTGACAAATTATCGGCGATGCACTTTTCAAAATAAGATTTCCAATAATGAAAATGTCTATTGGATCCCTGTTAGGAGACGAAGAGGACATTTTGCCATGATTTTCACAACTAATGTACATTGTTTATTTTCATAAAAATATACTTTAAAAACTCCTGGTAATCATTATACCGTAATGATCATAGTATTGAGTGTATACTGTATAGCCATAAGGGAAGAAAATAAAGTAAAATAAAATGACAATTTGCAGAATAAAGTACATTTTAACTAATAAAAGGAGATTTTGGAAAATTATATTTAGAAAGCATTTTTATTTATTAAAATATCTCCATAATTTCATGACTGCTGCTTTTGAAAAGTATTAATTTTTTGAAGGATTAGACCCCTAAAGGACACTACTAGGATGAGAGATACAATAATGTCTCAAAAATAAAAAATATATGTGCCATAGTTTTGGCATGACGCCCAATACACAAAATTTTTTTTTTTCACATTTTTCAATAACTGTGAGAAAAGTATTAATGTTATGTGGATTATACCCCTAAAACGCAAATCTGGGATGATAGATACAATAATTGTCAAAAGAAAAAAAATGTACATGCCATAGTTTTCGCGTTACTGTCAATACACAAGTGGGACGCCCGTTATGCGTCCGCCCGCCTGCGACAAGTTATCGGTGATGCACTGTTCAATATAAGATTTCCAAAAATGAAAATATCTATTGGATCCCTGTTAGGAAACGAAGAGGACATTTTGCCATGATTTTCAACTAATTGTACATTGTTTGTTTGTTTGCCAACATTGATGGACTTCTGACAGGCAGTGAAATCAAACAGACTTTCCAGAAGATAACTCTTTTAACAACGAGGACATCGAGTGTACCTTTCCAAGTTTCCGTTGTTGGACAGAACCTCTGCTTACGTCATTTCAAGATATGGTCTCCACCTTATACAATGTTGCGTTGATTTGAGCAATTCTTGTCATGGCATCAAATTGTATTTTGCATAAACGTGAGTGGATCTCCCGACCTTCACACTGGACCCCTCTTCGGACATACTGGGCCTCTCAGACGTGAAACTGGATCTCCCTCCCATCACACTGGACCCCCCATCCGACATACTGGATGTGATACTGGATCTCCCTCCCACCACACTGGACCCCCCTCTCGAAATTCTGGATCAGCTAGACCGAATGGACCACAACAGCGAAGATCGGCGTCGTCAAACTTCCAGCCAAGCTGCTACAACTGCGGTGAGCCAGGTCATGTGATCAGGCAATGTCGTCAACAAGAACTCGTTTCTTGTTGGATGTGTGGTCTGGAAGGGCACAAGCAGAAACACTGTGACTACCTGTCACATCGATCAAGACAAGAACACAGAAACGACTTCAACAGATATGACACTTACAGTCATGACTTCTAGGACTCTGGCCATGGTCTGGAGGCCGAAAACACAGCTATCCCACAGTTAAGTAATTCTTCTGTATTTTCAGATGACATCAGAGTGAATACTGATGATGTAAATGATGTAACTGGTACATATATTGAATTAGATAGTTTTCACACGCTGAGTGAGAATGAAAGTTCAAATAGTGTATTAGATAATAGTGAGAATCACTCTAATTTGTCTCAACACATGGTGAGTGTGGTGAATGACGAGAAGTCCGCGAGGCGGCGCTGCGGTGGAACCGCTGGAACCACGTGGTCAGCGAGAAGCCCCGAGATTTCTGCCTCTTGGATTCAAGCAACTAAAAACATGGATCTCCTGGACACGAACGGCGGCGACGATTCTCTGAATGATGACGTCGTTCTAATGAGCGATGAGTTCAGTTTGGCCAAAGACAAGATACCTCTCCTGGAAGAACACAATTGAAAGTGAGGCTGCTTGCAGCAACATACACAGAAAAGACAAGGAGCACAATTTTGCATATCTTTATGGAAATACCAAGCACCAACAGCTAAAAACTTGCACAGATCAAGATATAGCAACAGGGAACAATAATATCCAGCGAAAACCAACAAGAACACGGAAAATTCTTCACAAAATGACAATGAAAATTTGGACTGGAACAGAAGAAGAAAAAATATGAATAGCTTTTCTGGCTTCTCTAGCAACCAGCCCTCATGCACCTACCCTAGCAACCAGCCCATGGCCATGGACTTCTCATCGCTCATCACCCTACTAATGCAGGAAATTAGGGATACCCTCAACACAAAAATTGACATGTTGAATGAGAAGATTGAGCTAAGAAACGAAGAAAACAGGAAACTCAAGGAGGAAAATTTAAAACTCAAAGAAACAATCTCCAGACAGGATGAAAAAATCGCAGAAATTAGCAGACAACAACAAAACAGACCAACAACACCAACAACACCAACAGCCACCACACCAGCGAACATACACACCACAAGTCTAGCCAGCAAACCTCGTGGGATCCGAAGTCATAATCTTATCATCACATACCAGCAAGACATACTTACCTGACCCCGCCCCCCTTCATTAACATCGGGATAGACTACTAGAGCCTATCCTTGTGGTGGGATGGCTACATTAGCAGTGGTGTCAGTAACTCCTGAGTGCTTGGTCTCCCGTGTTTTTTAAATTGGTTACTCAGATTTGCAGTTGCATCGCAATGCATATATATGTAGATTATGAAGGTATAATACCCACTCACCTGAGGCCTATATATAATCAAGGGTTTGAATCCAGCTCTTGCCGGGTCACTTTGTTGGATGGCAGTTTCAATCATCCTTTGCCAAACTCTCCTAAATTAGTGTACCAAGTTTATATGTCTACTTTATGTTATTTTGCCTAATGTTCCATGTCACAGTTAGGTCATCAAAAATTATTCAGTGATTTTGCAGGCACTGCTATAAGTTTTATAACTGTAGACAATGCTGTCACAGCATTTATATTTTACATACAGTGCAATGTTGACGATTTCTCAAGACACTGAATGAGGTCTAGAAGACACCAAAGACACTCTATACAGTAGCAAGTTTAGCAAATGAATGTTTGAACATTACATTGATTTGATTTTACAACAAAGAAATGCATTTCTGAGGTTTTATGCAAGATCCACTTGTAATTTTAGCAACTACAGGGTGGTAAAAAAAAAAGATTTACAGTTGATATTTCATATTCCAGGCTGCCATGATTGAGTCAGTGCCAGGGTACTTATTCTGTATACAAGCCAGGTATACTAGATCTTTGGAAAATTGGTTGCTGATTAAAATAGGTCATTACTTTTTTGATAGTAGACAAAATGGAAGCCAGGAATGCTCCTGCGTTTTCACTACTCTGGGTTGATCATGACCCATCGGCAATTTGGAAGCAACTGAGCTTCACAAGACAAATAAATATGACCTAAAATGAAAATGAAAATACTGAGGCACAATTAAGCGCAAGCCAGAGTGCTAGACCAAGTTCAGCCTCCACTGTGGCCATTATAAGATTTAAAAACAAAGCCGTCTGAAGGTTGACGATCAGAGTGTTAAAAATCTCGGGAAAAGTACATATTAACATCTTAAAAGAGCATCTGAAGCACTGGATAGATAAGACATACAATGCTACAGATAATTTGATCTTCAAACAAGATGGGGCATCAGTCATTCTCCCATGGAAAGCCCAGAACTGGATCAAGGTTCGTTCTGCCAAGTTTCTCGGCAGGACAATAGGGCCCCTATTATCACAAGATCTTAATCAATGTGATTATTCAGGGTTGGCAAATTTAGAAGCAGATCCCTGCTAGACACCACAGACTTTAGTTGCCAAATGAAGGCTTCCTTTAAGTCTTTGTGGGAAAAACGCACACAAAGTTACATTGTTCACACCTCTGCATCATTTAGGCCCACGGTAGAAAAGTCATCAGTCCAAAAGGACCCCCAAATGAATGAATTATCTCTTGAAAGGTTGTTCTTTGCTATACAAGTTGTTTTGTATCGAAAAATAAGTAATTGTTACAATGAGCGTTACCCAAAAAATAATTCATAAGTGTAAAGTTTTTTTTTGACCACCCTGTAAGGGAAATGAAAATAGCATCTTGTGATTGGCCTCTTTCTCTTCTTTAAAAAGAGACCAAAATGATTTCTGTGAAGCAGATATTCATCCAGTTATGCCTCTTTCTGTCTTGCAGCTTTTGGTCGCCCAGACGGAAATTCGGTCGCCTGGGGCGAGCGGGCGAGTGCTTATTGACAACACTGTTCATTAGCCTGGGTAAGTGATCAATTCATAAACCACTTTTAAATCACCACTAATTTTTGTGTTCCTCACCCCAGGGAAGCGGGTGGGTACCACACCATACCAGTATCAATATGGCCATCAACTTGATGGGCCCTCCAAAATCCCAAAAATTTTAGTGTTCCTCACCCCACTGCTTAGAAGGGATTTCACATTCTCATTACTTGTCTGTGCAAAGTTAGAGTCACCCAGACTCCCTTGCCTTGATTTGTATACAGGGTGATCAAAAAAAAGTTGACACTTTTGTTAAAGAACTTTAGCATCACACACTGCAGCTGAAATTACAGACAATGATTTACCTACATATTGACAAAACACTGTTAAATTGATTTTGTCCTAGTTGCAAATTTGACCTCAGAGTGACCCTTAATGTAACCTATATCCTTGAAATCCACATCCTTCAAAGTTTGTGTCTGTTTCTTGCATAAACATTTTTTTTAAAGTCTGCTGATAGGTTGAATGTCTTAAAAGTAATGCCATTTATATTTGCCATTGTGATTTAGTCATATTGCAGATAGTCAAGGCTTTGTAGGAACAGATTATATTACTTCTGATTGAAATTTACCAAAATTTTGGCTGACCACTTTTGAAATCCTGTACTGACTTTAAACTGGCCAGAATGTGTATTTATGTTCAGAACATAGTTTGTGCACCTCTTGCTGTGATTTTATGTATTATTCATCCAGGTTGACAATATTATTTTATCAGCTCCTTTATGTATAATGAAATATATGGCTGTCCGTCAACCACCAGGGTAATAATTTCCAAAAATCCATTTATACAATGTGCATGGTCCAGAAACAACATTTTTTTGGTTTTTGTCATATGTCAACTACATTTCCTGTCAATATCATGACAATACTTGAATTAAAGCATCCTCAGAGATTATCTACACAAGGTGAGGTCGGTAGTACACAATGATCAATTAAGTCCTAACATCTCCATTTCGTATGCCACAATTTCTGAGATAGACATAAAGCAGTTCATTCCTAAGGAACACGGCATATGTTAGGCCTCCATACTGTATTACAAGACACTTTTTGACTATACTTTTCAAATATTTCCTGTTAATGTAAAATAATTTCTAATAGACCTGGCTAATTATGCCCTGCGTGACTATTTGACATTATTCTAAGGGGTTCTGGTTTTTACAGTACCACATTTTCCTGTGTCAAGCTTCTTTACATACCAGTCAACAAATTTCAATTAGTTTTTTATATCTCAGACCACTCATATAGACATTTTCAACATTCTTATTCATGCATCCTCTTAAACCCGGCACAACAAAAATCCACCTCAGCAAAAATTAAGGACAACTCACTCTTTGTTAAAGCAGCAAGGCCATGTAGGTATGTCTGTCGTTTTTGCCTTTCAAATGCAATGTTTAGACAATTACAAAATGAGCCATAAATCGAAGTCCTGTTGCAAAAATTTATTATCTTATGACCACTCAAACGAGTGTCAACTTTTTTTTCGGGTCACCCTGTAGGGTTAGCTGAACAGTGTCAGCCAAGCATCTCATCTTTAGTGTCATAAAACCAAATCAGACACGCAGATGGGTGTATATGTGTGCATACACACACCAATGGGCATACAGATGGGCGCGCCAGTGAACACCCACTGACGGGCGTGCAGATGGGTGTGCACACACAGATGGGCGTGCACACTCCGATTGACGTGCACAAACATATGGGTGTATAATGTGCGCACACACACACCAATGGGCATACAGATGGGCGCACACATACTGGTGGGTGTACAGATGGGCATATACACATAGATGGCCTACATATGGGTGTGTACACACAGAAGGCCATTCAAATGGGTGTGCACACAGATGGGCGTGCACACGCAGATGGGCATGCACAGAAAGATGGGCGTGCACACGCAGATGGGCATGCACACACACATGGGCATACACATGGGCATACACACACCAATGGGCGTACAGATGGGCGCGCACATACAGGTGGGTGTACAGATGGGCATATACACATAGATAGGCATGCATATGGGTGTGTACACACAGACGGGCGTACAGATTGGCTTGCACAGTGAACACACAGCTTGGCATGTACACTCAGGTGGGTGTAATCACACCAATGGGCATGCTCATACAGGTGGGCTTACAGATAGGCATACATATTGGCATCCGCACATAGAGGACCGTACAAATGGGTGTGCACAAACAGATGGGTTGACATACACACAATGATCGGCATACACATAACGATGGGCATTTACATACCGATGGATGTGTGCATACTGATGGGTGTATAGATACTGATGGGTCTTTTGTTACCGATGGATGTATACATACCGATGAGTATATATACTGATGGATGTACATCAATGGGTGTATATACTATATATACCGATGGGTTATTGGGTATATGTTGTTGTTTACAGATGGGCATACATACTGCTGGGTGTATACATACTGATGGGTGTATACACAATGGTGGATGTATGCCAATGGGTTTTCAAGATTCAAGATTCAAGATAACTTTATTCAAGAATGAAATAACATACATACATAGCTACAAAACTGCACACAAGACGCAAAATGCGTATATAGTGTGCGATACATGCTATAAAGCTTTAAAATATGCAAAGGAGACACAAATGATATCAAGTGAAAATCTTTATACTATAAATTACAAAGTAAACAAATGTCATAGGCTTATCTTAATATAAAAAACAATTATTATTATGAAATTAAATAATAATAGCTGAGTCCACTACCCACAGTAACATCATGGTTTAATGTAAAATATCAATATCATGATTTAATATATGCTGTTTAATATACTTTTTTATGGTACTCATAGAAAAATCTACATTGAAACGACGGATTATATAATTCCAAATCTTAATACCCATATATCTAAACCCTTTTTGACAAATAGCTAATCTAAATAGAGGCAACATATAATCCAGTATTTGACGAGTGTTATACATATTATAATTATTCCTAAACATATTTTTTAACACAACAGGAGCCAGATTCTTATAAACTTTAAGCATCAACAAACTTACATGATACTGATAAATTTTATCAACATTCAACATCTTCAAGTCCAGAAAGAGTGTTGCTGTATTATAATGAAAATGGACCTTGCAAATCATTCTAACAATCCTTTTCTGCATTTTATGAAGAGAGGCAAGATTATGTTTTGATGAACAACCCCAAAGTTCAATTCCATAGTTAAGGTAAGGATACACAAATGAATAATATAATGTAATTAAGGTCTCTTTGCTAAGTACCTTTCTTGCCTTATTAATTATACCGATACTTTTTGCAATCTTGTTTTTCAAATGGATCACATGCTTATCCCAAGATAAATGATTATACTGATAGTAGTCAGGGCCCATCATTCCCCATTCTGAACTTGATCTCCTAGTTTGTCAACTATCACTGATTTCTAACAAACCAAATTTTAGGCACAGAATGCCATGTGCATAAACATTGTTGATGAAGTGTCATACTTGTATTACATGTCCTCTAACACCTCCGAATTCCTCCTTAATTAAAAACGTTTCATAAACACTGCCATGACTTTCAACAATACCTATGATGTCACAAGCAATCAAGTACACATCATGGCAATGGATGCATGAAAATCGGAGAGATTAGTGACTACATTGTTGGTATTTTGGTGCTTTCTTGGTTATAACTAATTGTAGATTAAGTTGGTGCACATACTTTTTAAATGAAGCAACACAACATAGTGTCAACAGAATTCGTTAAACTTTTTGTTTTGCTAGTTATAATTGGCTGGGGGTCACCTGGTGGTCAGCTCCAGGGTACATGGGAAATTTTATTTTTTGTTAGGCTGTGAGGGCACCTCGGGGTACTCGTGAAAATTCGGTTTTTGCTAACTATATAACTAGGCTAGGGTCATCTCTGATACTAGTGTAATTTGTTTGCAAGTTAATTATAGGACTAGCAAGTGCACACCTCGAACTGGGCATTTGTCAGCTTTCACTTTGGGATTGAATCCACAGATTCTTGTTAATCTTTCATGACTTGATACAATGACACTTTATTCCCTGTCATATCCAAAAGACATTCACCACCCACCTGCTGGTCATATTATCATCGCTTGCGATTCTAGTTGAGTCTCAATAAGGCATTTTCTAACTTATGTCTGGTAAATTTTGAAAAGCTGAAAAAAATACATGGCGTCGCAAAAAAAACTCAGTCTCTTGGTCACTCGCAATTTGTGCAATGTTGATATAATTAGAAAATAGACAGTCAGTATACGTAGGAACTGCTCATTTTGAAGTAGCACAAGAAAATTATCAATGTGCTGAGTAGATAGGCAATTACAAACAGATCAGATCTAAGAGAGCTCCACTTTTCACAATCATGAGGCAATGGAATTCATCTTCGATCATATTCAAGTCACATCTTTTACATACACGTTCATCTGCCACTATGTATGCCGTTTGTGCCTACAAAGAGCCCCTGAGCAATCTTTAAGATTAGAAAAAATAAGCGAGAAGATAAATAGTACAAAAAATTGCTTAGAACTTAAGATTATCCTTAACCAGGATGTGTGAAGCATCTTGTGGCTTTTGAATTGAAAGAATGTCTTAAATGTATTTTCATAGGCTAGGAAGAGTGGCAAGCAGTCAACTCTCATACCATGTATTGCATTGTGAACTCTCCTGCCCAAAATTCACAACTAACTAAACTCATTTTGAGAATTGTATCCCTTTCCTTCTCTCTTAAAAAATGGGTGTCATGAATGAATTGTCTATTAAAGCAGTTGAAGCTCTTTCTGAATTGGAATGACCAGTCGCAACATAGGCCTATACATGTGTAGTTTAACACTGTGAAAGACTACATTTGCAGTGAAACCATTAATTTAATTTAATGTATCCAATCTTGAGTATCCCTTAATATGCTGTCCAGTATGTTGCACAAACAATATGGAGCCTTACTACAGCCGAATTTATTATCGTTTTCATAGCTATGTGTTTTTTTGAAAACTTTGTTTTGCAGTTAAACCGTGACATCATCAGGTATCTGTCAATGTGATTGGTCTAACCTTCAATCTGTGACATATCAGTTCAGAGTTTGACATCACAGTTAATGACAAAGGAATTTAAAACTGCCAGGCAATGTTACTATATGTGTACAACCAAAACAAACAACGCGTGCCTAAGCTGAGTTTTGCACCTCACCAAAAGAGTCTCATTGTTTAAAAAAAAAAGTGTTGTGCAAGCTACATAAGTGAAACATACATCATCCATGTGTCAATGCACTTCGTCAGTTTCCTGAGACCTGTGCTTGTAATAAACACAATTATTCAACTAAATCTCTGACATCACAGTTTTGGAATGAAGCAAATTGCAAACTTTAAAAACACGTAGCTATGAAAACGATAATAATGCATTCCAGGATGTCATACACGCATGCTTTGATAACTCAATTAATTCTTCCAAATCAAAGAAATTCTTACATCCAGTAAATTTGTTCATGCTGTAGAATATTTAAAAAACCTCCATAGTACTCATTTCGGTAAGACAGGTACAAGATATACCTGGAAAAGTGTAGCAAACATCTTTCTAAATTTTCCACACAGGTCGTTGATAACTGTGATTCTTACTTTTATAGGCTGTCCAACAGCTAATGATTTGAAGAAATTCAGCTAAACTTTTGAATTGTACTTAATTTGAACCATATATATGCATATATATATATATATATATATATATATATATATATATATATATATATATATATATATATATATATATATATACATATATAATTACCGCTGCCTAGCAACACAACTCACCAAATCCAGCATGGTTGCTATGCTCAATGTAGCCACTAACTGCCCTCCCTTTCACTCCCATCCCCCATGGCAGGTACAAGGGAAGGAGTGAAATCATTGAATTATCACAAAATCTAAATGTTTTTCACACTGTCATTATCTTTCATGCATATTAAGCCTGGGCCAAAGTGGCTCAGACCTATTTTAGTTAATGTTTTTGGTAATCACTTGTGAAGTCCTTTGATGCCCCATGTACGTCTCGCTACCCCCTGACCTCTTTAAGAGGGGTTTTTAAAATTCCCGCTACCTGCCTCAATGTGAGTCAAAGCCTCACTGTGAGTCTCACCTGGAGATCTGACCAAGATCTCGATCTGAGACAAGGAGGGCAGTGATAGCAGTTTTTCTCACCTAATTGTGATACTGTGGGTCTTTTTCTGGTCCAAATATCTCCAAAATTAAGGATTTTAAGGCAATAAAGGGTGAGAAAATGGCCGATTTTAAGTCTAAACAGATGGAAAAGTTACTTGTATATATCTCTCAATAACTTCAAAGTGCTATATAGTGCATCTTTGTGAGCTGGATTGATGAATGAGGAGAACATGTGGCCCCTGACAGTATGGTTCTTGTAGTTGTCGATTGTTGTCGATTTTGTCAGTGCCAGTGTAAAGAGGGCAGGGTTCAGTAGTTTTAAATAAACAATCCATTGAACAATTTTAAACATTATATTCCTTTAGGGCTCAATTTTACTTGTAGTAAGCAATACTGATGCACTAATTTTGTAATGTATACCTATCAAAATCATGGAACCTATTTTGGACTATTTAATTAGATAATTTAATTAATTATCAAATAAATTATCATTATATAAATTTGATTGAAAATACGAAAAAATCTAAAAATGTTCTTATTTAATATAATACATACTGGACAATATATACAGTTGGATGACATGGATCTGTCTACTGATATCTGTCTTCTACCTATCTATCTAGCCAGCTGTCTATATAGCTATCAATCTAGTTATCTGGCCAACTATCTGCCTATCTATCTACATTCCTACATTCCTACTTTCCTATATTTCTATCTATCTATCCAACTATCTATCCAACTATCTATCCAACTATCTATCCAACTATCTATCCAACTACATATCCAACCACCTATCCAACCACCTATCCAACCACCTATCCATCTTTTGGTAGAAAAATTAATTAATTCCTGTCTGTCTATCTATCAAATTTTTTTTTCACATTGATAGATGTCATGCTATTATTATTAGAATTCACAATTTCCTCGTCAGCCACTACTGTAAGAAGCTCAGTATAAACAAAACAACTAAATTTATTGGTGGGAAAACCTGGAATTCCTTTGAAGACATGACCATTTTGGACCAATAAGAGGGCATCTCTGCTGTACCCCTTTGAAAAAAACACCCCCTCACTCTCATTTTTGGGACTTCATTAGAGGCTATTAGGGGGTAATTCACACCTCCCTGCAACAGGAGCGAGACGTACATGGAACAAGATAAAAACCAATGATTTCACTCCTTCCCTTGTACCTGCCATGCATCCCCCAAATATGCCAATCCACTTCATCTAACCTCTTCCCTCCGTGTTAATGGGGGGTCCCCTCCTCCCTACTGCTAAACAGTATTCCGTAATAATCCTTCAAAAGTCTTCATTTCTCATCCCCCATCCACCACTCCATTTAATGTAAACAAATGCTTTTACCAAATAACAACAGAGGGCCCTGCAAATCACAACCTACACACACAACTCCCCTATTGGATTATGTATGAACAACATAATGCCCCAGTGTCCACACTTCAGTTAGGGGGTAGAGGTGTCAACTTATGCTATCAAGCGCCAATGGGCGTAATGTTTAAATGGGTCTCCATGGGTGTAAATGTTTGCCAATGGGTGCCAATGGGTGTAAATGTTTGCCAATGGGTGTAAATGTTTGCCAATGGGTGTAAGTGTTTGCCAATTGGTGTAAATGTTTGCCGATGGGTGTAAATGTTTGGCAACGGGCGCAAATGTTTGCCAACGGGCGCAAATGTTTGTCAACGGGCGCAAATGTTTGCCAACGGGCGCAAATGTTTGCCAACAGGTGCAAATGTTTGCCAACGGGCGCAAATGTTTGCCAACGAGCGCAAATGTTTGGCAACGGACGCAAATGTTTGGCAATGGCCGCAAATATTTGGCAACGGGCACAAATGTTTGCCAACAGGCGCAAATGTTTGCCAACGGGCGCAAATGTTTTCCAATGGCCGCAAATGTTTGCCAACGGGCGCAAATGTTGCCAATGGGCGCAAATGTTTGCCAACGGGCGCAAATGTTTGCCAACGGGTGCAAATGTTTGCCAACGTGCGCAAATGTTTGCCAACAGGCGCAAATGTTTGCCAACGGACGCAAATGTTTGCCAACGGGCGCAAATGTTTGCCAAGGGGCATAAGTTTGCCAACGGGCTCATAAGTTTGCCAACGGGCGCAAATGTTTGCCAACGGGCGCAAATGTTTGCCAACGGGCGCAACTGTTTGCCAACGGGCGCAAATGTTTGCCAACGGGCGCAAATGTTTGCCAACGGGCACAAATGTTTGCCAACGGGCGCAACTGTTTGCCAACGGGCGCAAATGTTTGCCAATGGGCACAAATGTTTGCCAACGGGCTCACATGTTTGCCAACAGGCGCAAATGTTTGCAGACGGGCGCAAATGTTTGCCAACGGGCGCAAATGTTTTGCCAATGGGCGTAAATGTTTGCCAATGGGCCTACATGTTTGTGTCAACTTATGCTATCAAGCCATAACTTATGCCTTGGCTCTCAAACCTCCCGTTCGTAGAACGGGTATAATGCTAGTACATATTAACATGCATTATTCTGTGCTGCCACCTTCCTCTATATTTGAACTGTCACATGTAGATATTATACCATAAACTAAACAGGCTAATTAGGAATCAGTGCTGATTTATGATTGACCTTTCTTATGAGAGTCAGCTTACTTGTAACATTTATATTCATTTTAGACATACTATAACTTTTTGAAAGTTTCATAAAGCTTCACATATCCATACTAAGGAAAACACTTCAGATTTCAACAACCAAAGACTGAAAATCTTGGGAAATTGGTTACTTTTAGCATTTTTGAATTCTTACAGTGTGTGATAAACAATTTTTCACAATTATTTCAATAAATTCAGTAAATATTTTTAATTCATCATTAAAACTTATTTGAAATGCACTACTGAGCTTAACCAACAGGTTTCATCACATTTTCAAGCTTGTTACTTGTGTTATATGCCATTGCACATGTATCCTAGTGGTGGGATAAGCTAGATTTTTTAAAACTTGAATTTCTCAAAAAATTCCCAACAGATTTTTTTCGTTTTTGTCTTAAAATGTTCGTATGATCGTGTAGTTTCAGGTGGTATAGGTCCCGTTTCGGGCTCATTTTTTTAACCCCAATGTTTCTTCAGGAGCGCTGTGCCGGATAACTCATTCCCAACCAACAAAAATAGATGTGGACATTGACAGTCCTGTTATAAATGTTTTCTTTTTGTTCAAATGATATTTAATTATTCTAAAGGATATCAAAAAACTTGGCCCCTCTGATCTGGTTCAATTTTTGTCTTTGGTAATTTTTACGAGGGCAAAGTTTATATAGTTTCATATGAATGAGTCAATTAATTAGAGTAATAACTAATTGGTATAGATAGCCTTACTCCAGACAAAGACTTATGTACAAAGATTTTTAAGCAAGCATTTGGCAAGACAGTATTCTGAGGAGATTTGAAATGGAAACAAAGGATGCTTTTTGAGTACGCCTGGTAATAATTTTGGCCTTGTAAAATACATCATTAAGGGTGAAGTGCAATAATAAGCATCAAAATAGTGAAGTTCATTAAGTACTGTGAGGCGTAGTTCTAGCCTTAGCATGTAGCTACAATTTTGTCACTTTAGGTAATTTTGATTAATTTTATTTTCAATTTTGCTGAAAAAGCACCATTGTCTTGGTTTTGACCTTACAGGAGATCGTGTTGAATTAGACTTGTGAAGCACCAACACAGAGCATTTTGGCTCTACGTGACGTATGGTAGAAAGCTACTCATGTATAACCAATATCCATTCAATTTCATTTGTATATAATGAGTATAGATGCTGTGAAGTAAACAGCATTTCTGACAGTTTGTCCAGTTCGTGTCAGTATATTGTATTATTGCAAAATTATAAACAAACCAAAGCTGTGAGAAATCTTACGTGACAAATTTTGAATAATTTGTGTAATTCCCTGTCAATCATCGTGATCATGGAGTGTGTATTATTTGATTGGTCAAAAATAATTGGTGGGCAGTGGCCACTTGCAGTCCATCCGTGAACAGAGCTGAACAGGGACTGACTTAGACCACACTTGAGCATACCAGACTGCATTTTGTGTTCAATCAGTTCTGCATATTCTTGATTATAAATATCTCGCCCATAGTCTGATTGTATAGATCGATTATTTATAAATATATATTTGGGATAGATATGATAGATAGATAGATAATAGATAGATAGATAGAGAGATAGATAGATAGATAAAAGTTCTATCTATCTATAGAAAGATAGAATAAATAAATAGAAAAAAAAATAAAACAAATCTATCTATATCTATCTATCTATCTATCTATCTATCTATCTATCTATCTATCTATCTATCTATCTATCTATCTATCTATCTATCTCTGTATTTAGGCAATGTTTTCAAACAAAATATGCGTTCTGGACTAGTCAAATGTCAGTCAGTTGAATCACTTCACAAAACTATAGGCAGTAATCAGAGTGATACGGTCGACAGATTTTTGTATTTCCCTGTTTAGTGTTTATGTTAGTTTTTGACATATTTCATGGTCAGCTCTCTCTCTATATGCCTGGGCAGGTCTCATTTCATATCTACCACACGTCATTTGTGCACCATACATCACGATCTTAAATACATTTTTCTTAATAAATCATCTATGAGTTATTTCTTAGTACTTAGGTTTTGCAGGATCATTCCTTTATACAATGCCCACCAATTGCTATGCGCATATGTATATTTAACTGATTAGTTCGTGGACAGTCATCAAAAACTATCAAAGTGCAATTTCACCAGTTTTCAATATCCACAAGTCAACTTCAACACGAATTCCTGTAATGACCACAATTAACCTTAAAATTTATCCGGAAGCGGTATCCACCCTTATACTTTTGTCTAACCAATTATCTATCTAACTGGCACTACATACCTTCCATTAACAAGAAAGCCTCTAATAGTACAGAATCATGTACACATCGGCTGGTCCACTAAAAGAAACAAAAATGACTGAAGTTCACATGAAGGCGGAGATGGTCTACATAAGAGCAATGTGCATTGCTCTTATATATTATAGGTCATACTTTAAGGATATTTTTCATTTTTGCAAGAGGCATTATCTTAGTGCATTTTAATCCATATACTCCAGGAAACAATTACCCAACCTTCGTTTTTTTTACATTTGTTTGGCTTGAATTGTAAAGCGTCAGCCTAAAGGCCACTTTCTCAAAATTCTGCAGCTTCATTATTTACATCGTTCAGGCTTTTGGCATGTTATTAAGTACTTTGGATGCAATTGACATGTACCCACACATGACCCATCATTTGAAAGCACCTTTCAAGCTGACTGACAAGTCAGTCTGCTTGTTTTAGAGCAGGCGAGCGAACGAGGCTGCAGACTGATGAAATTCAACTCGAATTGGGTATCGAATTGGCATCTAGGTCAGTGGAACTGCTGCCTCTATAGTCCGCGCTGCTGCCCCTAAGGTCCGTGCCCAGCAGAACTCAGCAGAACTGAGCTGGGTTGCTTCAGAAATGCATGTGAGCGAGGACCTGATTGGCAGCACCACCAGTGAAATGTTGTAGCCTGCTCGCTGACTCTCGCAACTGATTTAGCAGGCTACTGTAGTCTGCCTTTCAAGTAGATTCAGGTGAAGTCACAGTAATAGATACTTTGCTTATTCTTTAAGCACATTTTGGTGGAGCAGGTCACATATGTCTAATCTTGATTTTTGACGCTAATTTAACAGTTTTAATGCATAATTTAGGCAATTTAGACTAGAAATTGCGATCTTATGATTTTGATTTATCTATTTCTGGAATCCTTGACCCTCAAAACCCCTATTTTGATGCTTTAATTGTCATCCTAGCTGAATAAGGAGCCTATTTATGACCAATTTCTGGCCATTTTGGACGCCATCTTGGATTTCTCGGAATGCTCAAGGGTGAGAGTTTCACACCCCCCCCTGAAAATGTTCCTTGGACCATATAGATACAGGATCAAGAGAGAAAAAAACTTTAACCGGAACTTTTGGGTTAGGCCAAAAAATTGCATTTTACTGCCAGACTAAGACCATCCTCATCTACTACCTGTACACCCCAGTCCTCCAGAGGACAATCAAACACAAGGGGAAGAGGTTTAAATAGGAACAGCTTCAAAATTCAAAGTAGAAAATAACAAAATATTCTACTACATTAAACCACCCACATAAATCATGGATGATATTATCCAATGGAACTGTCGTGGTTTTAGAGCCAATTTTATTGAAATTAACATCTGTCGTCTGTCTTCAAGAGACCTTTCTGAAACCCACCGACAGTTTGAAATTAAGAAATTAGCATACATACAACAAATTCGGAAATATTAGTAAAACAGGGCATTATTCACTCTCGCATCAACATCGACACAAATTTGCAAGCTGTTGCAGTAAGAGTAACTGCACATAAAACCTTCACCATCTGTTCTCTATATATCTCCCCAAGTCATCATCTTACAGTGCAGGAATTGAACCATCTATTATGGAAAAAATGGACTGTGCAAAGTTTCATTCAAATCGGTTTATATTTAGAGGGCCCCCCGGGCTTTGAAATTCTTACATTTTAATCAATATTTGTCACTTTCACTGATTCGCGGTTTGTATAACTAATGCCCCAATCATACGGAGACGTAACAGAGGGTTTAAGCGACGGCGTAGAACGAATTTCCAGGCAAGGGCAAAGATTTGAGCATATACGCCGTCAATTTTGGCTTTACGGCGAGGCATGAACAGCATGCACCGTGTTAAGAAGTCTTGCTACGCAATTCCTAGAAATTTGACGATGAAGACAAAAAAGTTTCAACCGGCTGAATCTTTGCGAGGGAAAGAGTGGCGATGCAAGAACAAGCGTAGAAAGAAATCATTGCACGTCGTAGGTTTTTAATGATTCAGCGCGACAACAACAGCTTCGCTGTGGCAACAGCAGCGTAGCAGAAAGCTCTTGCCTCATGGCACATGTTTCAGACACACGTCGAGTAGATTCAAGAAGATTCAAGATTCAAAATAATTTATTTGTCTTATCATATACATTGAATAAGAACATTGGAGACCCCTCTAAGGCTCCCTGGAGCCGCTATCAAGGGGCCACCATTGAAAGTTACATACATTAATTAATTAGACATGATGTAGTATTTAATTATAATATACAGAAAAAGAAGTACGATAGAAGGAGAGACATAAAAAGACAAAAGAAAAAAAAAAATTTACATACTGACTGGCATTTTCACAAAGTGACCGTAGAGGGTGACGCAGACGTAGCCATGTGTACTTATTACTTTCTAGAAAAAACGTAGACTTCCTTTTGATAAGAAAACAAAATAAAATTGAAGATATTCTTTAAATTTTAGTAATTATATCATATTTTGTGAACAAATATAACAGTTATCGTTATTACAATTTGTTTCATAGTTTTTGATTAGACAATTTTTAACATATAATTTAAACCCAATGAAACTGTGAGTGAAAATTTTTTGTCTAATTAATTCAGTCATATCATTATATTGCAATGGTAATCTATATGTTATACTCTGTTTGGCAAATTCATGCTTTACCCTAGGTAAAGGTAAGGACTGACTATCATAGGATCTGGTTACATACCTGGGTGGAGATCCCTCATTCAGTGCAACGCAGCCCAGCAGTGATTCTGGAAGTAAGGAATTAAAAAACTTGTAACACAGTTTATAGTCATGTAGTGTGCATATGCCTCTAAATTTAAGTATTCCCAAACTCTTAAAAATTACACTAGTATGTGCATTATATCTGCTCCTGCTAAGGGTAAGTCACATGTTCGCCGCACGTGTTATGCCTAGTTCTCACGACGGCGATTTAAGAGCGGCGCGGCAAGAGAAGCCATTTCTTGGAAAGTTGTGGCGTAGATCGTTGGATGAGGCACGTTACGTAATCAATTAGTGCCATGTGCGGCGATTAAAGTTTGTAGCCTCGGTGAGTCTTGAGGTGTCAGCGGCGCTGCATAAGCTTTCTTCGCCGAGTTCCGCCTCTCTTGCCTCACCGAAGTTCCAACCAGACTCGTCGCACTTTGTTTTGGACTTCGGCGAGGCTGCTTTTACTGCGCCCAATGTTGTTTCCTGTTACGCGGCTGATGGTTGTGAGGCAGCTACGTATGAATTTGGCGACCTGCGACGCATCAAGAAACCGTCGGCGTATATCCGAGGTAAGATGCGCCGCTGAAAAGGACAGCCTCGCCGAGGACTGTAACAATGCAACGCCGCATTAAGGTACTTGTTACTGCGTACCTGGATTGTTCATCGTCGCACATGCATTTAAACAGCGCCGAGGACATTACAGGCGCGTCGATGCTGAGCTTCTTCGTCGTCCTTGCCTTAAGCATTGACGAAGGTCTCTTAAGCATCGACGAAGGTCTCTTCTTCAAAGTGTCTTTTGCTGATGCAGAAATCACTTTTGGTCACCATAAAAAGGGACACAGAGGACCTCCTTGCTTCATTTGCTGATTGCCCTTCATTGAGAACACAACGACCGCCTACTGAACATATGCATGATGAATGAAGAAGAAATTGTTGTTGTGGCTGGTGCTGCTGCTGCTGCTTTGGGAGCTGTCTATGTGAGACACAGGAGGAGGAGGGCCAGGAGACAGAAAAGGTGGTGGATTCGCAACTGGTTGCTGCAGAGGGAACAACATGGTCACTACTATCAACTGATGCCTGAACTGCAAGTCAATGACGTGTCTGGCTACTACAACTTCACTAGAATGCCCCCTGACATCTTTGCTGAACTCCTGGAAGCTGTTGGACCGCTCATCACTAAGCAAGACACCAATATGAGGAAGGCTTTGGAACCTGGTCTGAAGTTGGCTATCACCCTGCGGTACATGGCAACAGGAAACAGCTACAAGTCCCTAGCTTATGCTTTCCGTGTGGCACCCAACACCATCTGCAACTTCATCCCTGAGGTCTGCCTTGCCATCTTTCATGCCTTCGAAAGACAGCTGGCACTACCCACACAGCCTGGAAGATGGGAGGAGATAGCCA
>JAPTHN010000068.1:987500-1249262 GCA_026936325.1 Platynereis dumerilii
TTTATATGATAGGCCTATACTCCCAGGGGTCTAAAAAAAAGGACCAACAAAGATTATCATTTTAAAAAATTAGACTTTCCACTTACACATCTTGTAAACTGGTTTAAAATTTCGAAAGTAAGACTGACTGTTTCATCTTAGCATGTTCAGAGCAGCTGCTGTCCTGGTTACTTTTTTTACAAAACACAAAAGAGTCCTTGTTGATCCCAGTCCAGAATTCCTTTGGGCAGCCAGCTCCCAGACCATTAGGGTCAGGCATGGTTCTTTTGCTACATGCCTGATGCATTACATTATAGCATGACTACAAACAACTCAGCCATTATTTTTAACCACAGTGAAGTAACATTACTCTGTTCCCCTATGCACAACAAAACAGACATTACGAATCAGCGTGTAGTTGTCGGTACTCAAAGCGTTTTGTCGTGGGATGGCGGCTCCTTCCTTGTCTCCTGCAGTTTGACTTGACAGTTTCGCATGACAATCACTGATTGAGCTTTGGTCACAGGTGTAGATAACAAAAATCGTCAACACAATGTCGTCGTCCCCCCGCGTATATGCAGGAACGTAAATATGTTTATATATATATATATTTCTATATATATATTTTATTTATATATATGTATGTATATGCCTGGGCGGCATACTCATCCTCACATTCGTAACAATTGTCTATCTTTCACTCATGCACTCGTAAGTATATATTCCAGAAGATCAACGACTTGACTGAGCAACGATTTGGTGTATTATAACGTGGATATTCTAACTATAGGACTGTTATGTTGGGGAGCTAACTGTTCCATATCAGTCAGTGCCATGGAGGAAGGACAACGCTCAGGGTCCACCTCCTCCGCCGTGGGGCTCGGTGTTGGCATGGTAACGATTGCCGTGGTTACCGTGGAGTCCAGTTTGTTGTTGCTGTTGTGGCTGGGCAGCAACGTCATGGGGGTTGTTGAACTGTAGGCGTTTAAACTGGACCGCGAAGTGCGGTTGATTGGGGGCAAACGAATTTGGACATCGTTGAGTTCTTCATGGCTCAGTTCTGGAGTGGTTCGCGTAACCTGGAAGCAAAACATGAAAGACCCTCATCAGTCCCCGCGCGGGGTTCAATAAACATTCCTGACATGACATGTAAAGAAAATCGACACACCAGCTATTAAGAGACTCTATTGCATCAGAAAATAAAAATTACTTCACTATTCATTGAACAGTGTTGTTATCTTTTAAAAATCGATATTGTAGAAAATTACCAAAATTACCAGTTGAGAAAACAAACACAACACCAATTTTTTTTGCGGAACGAAGAAAAATGCATGCAAATTCGTGATGCACACATTTAATTGGATTGAAAAGTTTCCAAGGAGAAAAAAACAACAAGATAATGAGAAAATGGCAAAGAGGAAATACCACAAGATTATTCAAAGAGAATCTGATATAATCATCTGGTTGTTAAGCCAAACAGATCTGGCATGTGAATAGTCTAGCTCAAAATGGTAAATTTAAATTTTAGTCAGGCTGCAAGTGATTTGTCTATGACACCAAAAGATATGTTCAAAAGATTTGTCCAGGTTGATGAACATGCACACATGGAAAGCTAGTGATATGTCACCAACATTCTTGAATTTTCCATTGTCCTTCGACAGCTATTATCTTAGAATGAACTTACCATTACCTAAAAGAAATTAAACAAAGATTGATAAATACATGTAAATTTGTGAAGATAAATCACACTAACGGATTGACTGCTGATTAGAAATTCGTCAAATATAATGAAATTATGAACAAATTAATTTCATTCATTGCAACATTAAAAAAGTTTTATATTGCTTCATATGCAGATTCTCGTAATTGAATATAAAGAACATTTCCACAGATCATTCGGGTAATGCAATCAAATTACTATCCGAAGTAATTGCATGACTTGTTACTGCAATTGGCAGCTGGTAGGAGAACTGCAATTAGCAGGAGGTACAAGAAGTGCAATTGGCAATTGAACAGAACTATGCCCGCAAGTAAAAAGTTACGAGTACAAGCGAAGACTAAAAGGCAGCGAAGTTTAAAGAAACATCTTTTCACAAGATAAGCAAACACAGGAACATAAACAAACCAACCAAATCAAAGTCACGAACAACAACTCTTAGCTAAATGTTAGTGTCAAAATCCCTCACAAACCAAATATGCAAACAACAATGTCTGATCAGTTTGTACAGTTGTAAGGAGTATGCAATAGTCGTCCACATGTGCCAGACGTTACCTCGTTAAATGTTATAATGCAATGTACATGGAAATGTTCAGAACAGGATGTATTAGTATGGGTTTGAAAAGTGTAAGTCAAGTGACAACCGACAAGGCTAAGGGTACGGTACTCAAGTACAGTCACATTCGTATGAACCAGGTAGTGGTTCAGAGTTAGGGCTGCTACACATTGTGTCCTACCTAAACAAAGGTTCAGGGAAGATGAAGACTAAGGAAAATAGGCCGTGACTTCGTGCCCATTGGAATGATCTTGTTCGGCAGTGGTCGTTCGCTGTGGCGCCTAGAATGAAAACTTGCATGTTAGTGTCCGCTGGTTTATTTGAGTTAGTTCTATCAATCTTTATTTTTATATGTGGTGGACATGAGCGAAGCATCCAAGATGACTACACGATGACCATACGATGACCATATGATGACCACATGGTAACCACATGTAGCTACAATACTACAGAGCAGCTATCGTATCAGCGCAACACTGGACGACAAACTTTGGCAGAACCGTGAGTCACTTGGGACCGTCTTGTTTTGTAAACATCTAGATCGGAAAAGGGCAAAGACGCATGACATTCAAACAGAGACATTGGCCATTTCCTAGATGTCTGTTCAAATACCACAAAGACGAGAGCTGGTTTTTGGATCATTTGATGACAAATATTCTATCATAAAGGTATGCAAAAAGGAGACCCATGATGACATTCGATTCTGCCAAATCGACAAACACGACAACTCATTTTTAGTCCTTTTCGATTTCACACCACATGTGCACAGACAAAACACATGACACAATGAACACATACATGAGGGAAACAACAGATCATTCGGAAACACTTAGGAATCTTATTAGTTAAGCTTGATGATGAGTTTAGATGAATCTTTAACCACTCTTAGAAAGATACAGATTTTAGAGTGACAGCATTGCAGATCCACAAGCTCAAAAGAATTACTCAGATAAAGAACCTTATGTTTTGAAACTGCTTCAGAGAAATACCGTGATATGTTTTTGTTGTTTGACACAAGACTGAGTCCTTGAAACGCACTAATCACACCATGCTACTAGTTCTAGTTTCACCAATCTGCACAAAGAATACCAATATACTCTCACTGACACACACAGAATCCAAGGGAGATACACATGGGACAATGAACACAATTTATCATTTTTCAGCCAACCACTTCACAAGATGTTTCTGTCTTGTGGTGGACACAGACACCAAAGAGTCAAACAGATAGCTAGGTTTTGTCATGCCATGGCAAAAGCAATTCTATTCACCTTCAATGTTTTGCATTCTACATTACAGCAGACTCTCCTACATGACACGAAATTTACAGATTTATTTTATACCAGATGATGCTCCTTCATAATGCTTATACTTATAGCATTCAAGACTTACAGCATTCAAGACAGCCATTCAGTTAGGAGATAGGGCATTAGATATTGAAATATCAGACAGCAAATAGAACGCTATATTAACAATTTCAATGCATTTGTGAAAGAAGAAGTTTGGATTTAAAGCTTTTCATATAAATTTAAATTCAAATTTCACACACAATCCAAATCTTGGTCATTCCATTTTACATTCTGGTAAGCATAGAAATTCAAATGATACTTCTCATAATATTATAATCAAATGACCATTATATTTTCCAAAATATTTGAGGACTTGTCATTAACCTCTCTATCTAAGGATGTCTAAGACTACCTAAGAGCGAGAAGATTATGATATTCATAACAGCCAACTACAAACATCTTTTCTCCAAAGCTTCTGAAGGCACAGATACCATCTAGAAGTGCACGTGCTTCTGATACTAATCCTTGTCCCTGTTTGAGGCTGTTTGTCACATTGATGCCTAGCTCCCAGCGTGGGTGTGGAGGGAGGAGGAGAATTTCTTTATTGGAGCAGAGAATTTGTATATTTGTGTAGGTTGATGTATTCATCCGAGTTCATCTTTGAATGCACACATGGCTGATCTTCAACTGTTTTTGACAGGTAATCAAAATGTGTTAGAGCGAAACACTTTGATATAGAATTAAAGTGAAAATGGCACTGTGAAAATGGCACTTCGTGACTCATGATAGCCGATAGAGTGTCATCTTCTCTACTTTCAACATGGGAAACATAGAGGCTGTTTGATTAGTCATGATCAAGAGTAAGCCATTTGACTTCTCATAACAAATTTTAGAGTGAAAATCAGATGCATAATCCTTTCGTTTGGCTGTCACCAACAAGTGGGATAAGTCTCCTTCAATCAAATTAACATTGAAAGTATTGGGTTTGATCATGACAAATCATCAGCATGATGACACACGAAGTGCCATTTTCACAGTGCCACAGTCCACTTTAATTCTATATCAAAGTGTTTCGCTGTAAGGTTTTTCAGCTCTCCTTTCTCTGGATGTTAGCTGCACTGTGTTAATCAGGTATATAGACCTTTCTCAGGCTTTCTGTTTTTTTCTGTTTCAGATATATTCAGTTTCTTTTTTCTGTTTTGTTTCAGAAGATAAAGATGAAAAGTGGTTTTCCAGTTTTGTAAGGTGCTTTATATAGGCATGATTTATCTTTCAAGTGCCTTTTGTTTGTTCCTCTTGCACATGGTTAATTTGGTGTTAATGTTAAAGATAAATACACCGACCAAATGACAAATCTTTCAAACTAAACAAATTTAAAATCAAAATACTGAAATTATAGAGTAACTATGACATCGCCATGGCCTACCATCCTATGTACAGAAGAAAAAGCCATTACTAAGAAACTACAACGATTGCCGAAATTCAAAATCCATGCAGTGCCATTGAGTCTAGCCGCTTCAAAATATGCTATAAATAACAGAAACTAAAATGACAGCAAGCATGTAAAGTAAAAAGACAACAGTGTAGCTAGAAGCAAGCGCCGTTGGAAAAATACAATGAAATGGAAGAAAATATGGTTGTTTATTGAAATCGATATTGGCTGTGACCCGACTTACCGTTCCACTCCATAAATTGCTCTTTTGAAAAGAATTACCACTGCCAAAACTGCTGCTTTGATCCAAAATTAATGAGCTAGGTCCAAGTGGACTGAAAACTGACTGATTCTAAACATGTCGTTACCTTTACAACTGAAACACATTATCTACAAAGAGACCTTTCCTGTCGAGACCACATTTAACTGAAATCTCGTGAAGTCTCGTGAAATCTCATATAATCTCGTTTTGGCAGTGGAGTTAAAGTGAAAGGTGTTGGCAGACAGCAAAGAGAAGACAACTGACCTGGTACTTTTTGTGGTTGGGTCTGCGCGCGCAACATCCGGTTCTTCGGTCTACAGAAGTGATAGAAGGACTGGGGGTCAGAGGCGGGGTGTTCGAGGGCTTGTTGGCTGCCCCGTTGTACGTCGGGTCCATGTCTATGAACTCTCGGTCCTAAAGGCAAAAGTATTCAGCCATCTTATAATTTTGTCATTAAAGAAGTAGGTTAAATGGTTTGATAGGAGAAAGTTGTGAGTGAGTTGTAGTCAGTTTCTCCATATATTGGGTATCAGGACAGTTTGAATATTGGGAATGGGGACAGTTGCAATTTGGGAATCAGGACATTTTTCATAGGGCTGGACAGTTCAATTTGGGAATTGGGATACTTCTACCTTTGGCATCAGGAATGTTTGGGTATCCGGAGAGATATGGCCATGCAGATGGCAATGGATGAGTGACACAACCATCTGGCACCCAATTCAATGTTGAAGCAGGAGTCGGATAGGGGACCCGAGGAAATTGGAACTCAAGATACCATCACTCCAGTTGCAAAGATGAAACATGCATCACAAACACATGCGATTCTTTGAAGTATATATTTCTTGAATTGTCTGACCCCTTTGACAGAATTTATGCATGCCTACATTAGGTCTGAATGTACTGACTAATTGATTACCATAATGCATAACAAGCGATTGTTTATAAAATTCGTTGAAATCCCAACCCGGGTCTGCCGAAATGGTTACTCACAGCACCACCTGCCCAGGTCACTTGGTTACTGTCCACCCAAGGCACAAATACCTTTGGAAAGGTCAGACCTGTTACAGTCACCTGGATATATTATGGATGGAGGGAGGAAGCAGGGGACATGTGTTTGATAGTGGGACCGGGTGCTGTTTCCTTTTCGCCGTACAATTCTTCAAAGCTCGGCTTGGAGACTTACCACAACGTCTAGCACGACTTGGATTATTCAATGAAGAGAAGAGAGAGGGATGAAGTATGAAGAAGAACACTATTCATTCAACAGGCAATACAAAAAACAACTGCACTCGTTACAGAAAAAGAGGCAGACATCGACCTTTCGTGCTGTTATCATAATAGTGCCAGATGCTTAGTTGTTCCAAGCAATATCACAGCATCTGCAGAACATTACAGCAAGTAGCCTAATAAAAAATCCAGATCTCTACAACTGGATGAGCCCATAAAACACTTTGGTAACTCTTATCTGCTATGTGTTGGTGATGGCAATGTTTAAAATCTTTTCAAATTTGTCTTTATCAATCATCATAGTTGTTTGTTTTTTCGTCCACCTCTGCATTTTCAACAACACATTTGACTGCCCGGTGGCCAAGTGTGGCAAACAACTATGTCAATAATCATTATTGACATTTCTAGCAACACCGATAATTCACCAAGGCGTCTGGTTAACTTTGATGTTGTGGTCTGCTCAATAATAATACAGCTCAATTTGGTTTATAAAGCTATCGATAAATGATGTCGTAACGCTTTATTAATGAGTTATTCTTCATCGGTCTTCTGTTATGTGTGTCTTTGACGGTGTAATGCTAATCACAAGGGATACTCCAGCAAGGTGGCTACATCAGACATGACTATATATAAACATAGTTTACTACACATTGGGGCACAAAATCATACTACAGACGCACTCGAATGATGATCTAGAGATAAACAAGTATATGATTTACGATTTTAAAATAATACGAATAGCTTGAAATACACCGCTACATTCAAATGTCTCAAAACCTACGTACCGTGGTTTTTTCGAGGCAGTTTAGAAGGTGGTGGTGTTGAAGCTGGAACACATCCTCATCATGTTCTTCAACTTCCATCCCTGATTCCTTGGCATGGATGCGCTCGTCCAGCTTCTTTTTGTTGTTAATGAATGCCGCTCCACTCGCGTTCTTCGCCATTCGAATTCGCGCCAACCGCGCTTTCTGTAAAACAATACAAATGTTAAACCTGGTTTGGAAAAAAAGAAAATAAGAATGTTACACCGTTATAACCATGCATTCACTTGAGTGGCATACACTGAAAATTCACAGGGAGGTTATCAATAACAGTACAACATTTCCAACAATTTACAAATTATGCATTAATTAGCATTAGGAACAAAGAATTTATTTACTGTATGTCATTAAAAAGGAAAAGAATATTTCATCAAATTTTATAAATCTTGACTTTCCAATTGATACATTTGGAGGAAATTCATAAAACTTAAAAGCACAATAAAATAGACTTTGAAGAAGTACTTCTGAAAGGCATGTACAATTTCTTTTGCATCTGAGATGTTGGCCTGAGATCTACTTTCACGTTTCTTTGATACCTACTTAGATCTATTTATTGTGCTTAGGTCTATTAATTCTGCTTATATATGTAATACTTAATAGCAACATGATGTGACAAGAAAGAGCTTTCATCCTTGACAACTGGACAGCTCATCATGACTTACTCATTTTACAAGAGTTATTAATGGACCAGTGACACACAAAGGATATGGTCAGGAATAATAAGCTTTGATACAGATGGTTAAGGAAGCATAAGGACATTTATAATCTCTGTCCCCATAATATAATGGTGAGCATGTCTTATACTGTGCGCAGTGGATGTGGGTTCAAACCGTGGTCCGGCCATGTCCAGAGGCTATCCTATCATTATCATTATTGCTGTTCAATAGTGAGTGTTGGTGAGCATATTTATTCCGAATGGGCGCAATATAAAATAGGACTTTTATCGTTACTTTAGAAACAAATATAGTGGTCCCTGTGTACTAAGACCACCTTTTGCAGTCTTGAATTGGTCTCGAGGGTGTGGTGCTCATCAGAGTGCAAAATACTACTCGGTAAAGGGTCGGTGGCCGCATAACCCTAGTCAGTCTTGCAACAGAGGGACCACTGTTTAGATTAATTATCTCTTGAAACATCTTTCATCGAGGAGTGGCCACTTTTGAGGAACAATAATTTGAATAATAATGACATAAATTGATAGTCACAGAACTCAAGTTGGCCTTTCAAGTGCAGTTTGGATCATTTATACAACTAAAAATGTTTCAAATATAAATCATGAGAGGAAGATGTGACTTGCAAAGAGGCAGTGCATGGTAGATAATCCAAGGGTTGGCACTGGCACCAAAACAAAAAGTGACCTTCTGTTTCTATTACCACCCAGCAACCATGTGTTCAATGCTCAAAGCGGTACTGAGTGCAAGTCAGTATTGTCTACTCTTGAACAACGACATATTGTAATAATATATCAAGGTTTTTTTTCTGAATTTCAGAATTTTAATTAAATTCCTTATGTTAATTTTGATGGGTTTAATCTAAATTGTACCATCAGTTCCTGATACCTTTTTGACCTCAGATCAAACCTCTGGACATTGCAAGAGTAAGTGGAAAGGTTTTAAACCGTAATATGAAAGAGACGCACTGATTAAAAATTGTATGCAGCATGTTTCCAGATTTAGAAGAATTACAAATGGTGTGAGTCTGAATATGTTGTGAGAGGCAGAACTCTCTTTCACTGTACATTTTGAATTTTGAGTTAGCTTAATTGATTGAGTGAGACAACATAAAGATTATCATAACTCAAAACGGCAAGCTATCATGGCTCAAACAAATTGTGCAACCATCTCACTCAATCATTTGCGCTAACTCAAAATTTCAAATTTTACAGTGTATTTTCAAGCACTCAAATGTTGGCGATGGCTCTCAAAGCATGGCAAAAGTTTGACTGATGGCGATGGCGACAAAAGCAGACCAAGAAAGTGACTACTCAACATTGGCTTGACGTGGCGAATGCTGAGAGCCAAAGTAACTGCATGTAGTACTACATTTACCATTCAATTTAACTTAGGAGGATGCAGTTCAAAGTTACTACAGAAGATTATTAATAGTTTCACATTGTAAATATTTGACCAAAAGCCTCGCAGTGGCCATATTTTGTTAACGGGTCTCAACCCAGCGACTGTTTTTTAAATCTTTTTTTAATAAGACCAATTAATTAATCTGACTCTGAATGTAATAGGATAATTAATGTTCTTTGAGTTGAACACTAGTGAAGGTAACCTTAAGTCTGACACTTTTTGTGGGAATCCACAGGCTAATTGAGAGTGCGTAGAGTACTTCGGGGCATGCAGCCCCCTTAACTTCGAGACGCGATTTGACCTACTTTTTACGGTCAATTATTTGAATGCTTATGCTGTCAGTAAGGGATCACTTGACTGTACTTATAACTAGTGAAACAAATGTCTACCAATTTTAATAAAAGAGTTACGGCCATTTTTGTAAAAAAATTTGAATGGCCTTCTTACCCCGCCCATCGGGCATGAAGCCCCCCTATTATAATCCTATGGCAAATGTTTTTGCGAGTGCATTCAGCTTGAAAGTCATTTCTTGGGGTTCGGCTATTATTTTTAAGGCATTCTATTTACTTTTTGTAAATTTCAGAATTTTTGTGTTCATACATTTATTTTTTAATATTTTTTGCCCTGTTTCAATTTTGACCAAATTTTTCTATTTTGATTAGCTATTCTATCGGGATTTAAGGTAAAGTACACATCATTAAATGGTTCCTGAAGCAGCTTCGAGGCCCCAGTGAAGGGGGCCTCATGCCCCATACCATGCGGGGCCTCTTGCCCCAAACCCACATATTTTAATTTGACCTCTATATTTTGAATTAAAATGCAAAAAAACATGATCCAAATCATATTTATGTGATGGCCATAAAGTGAAGCAATGCAGATATCCATTATAAATTTTAAAATTTCAAAAGTTATTTCTGACAACCCCTTTCAAAGAATTAATCAAAGTTACAAAAACCATGCAAATTTTTTTGTTTCTTTAATTTCTACTATGGTTTGATGCTGTTTGCCTGGACAATTTGTGACGTCACCTAAAATGCCTCTGGCTTCAATCCTATAAACAAGAAAACGCACCAAAAATGTTAGTTGAGATATAACCCTGGGGGGGCCTTTCACCTAACCCGGGCTTCTTGCCACGACCTACTCTAGATACTAGTAAATTTGGTACCAATTTGTAGCCCAGGATGTCCTTTACCTATGCCAGAAGTATCAGCATGATATGAACGACGAAAGGGTGTTTTTCACGGCTCTATTCATAGGGCAAAAAACCCGTTTTTCTCTCAATTTTGTCATGTTTGAGGTATTTATATACTGGCCTATAGGTATTGATATTACTACAGTTTTTTTGTCATTCAGTTAGAAGTACGTTTAACCGATTCTGTGCTCTAATATTGGCTTTTTGAATTGAAGGGAAGACTCTAAAGAACCTGTATCTTTGATTCATGTTTTTAGAACAAAACTGTCCGACTCAAAGATACCCTATGTCATTTTTGTAGGGACCATCTCAGATCTGTGTTATAAGCTCCAAATGAGGAAAGATTTGACAGTGGAGGTCCCTAACTAAAGGGGCAAAAATAATCAGCCAAGTGCTATTTGTCATCAATTTATGTGTACTGCAGTGGTGGAGCTTCTTGAGTTTCTGGAGGGGGTCACTAGGAAGTTGGCCTTGCAGATATACTTTCCCTATAGCAGGAGTACCCTCCAAATTTACCTCCAATATTAGGAGGATACTCATGCTACAGCAAAAGTAACTGTGACTACAATTTACAAATCAAGTATATATTTGCCCCTCTTTATGCTCAGTAGCTCCTTCACTGCATGACCTTGGGAGCTGTCATGGTTGAGTGATTGGGGACCATATCCAAAGCACACCTGGAGCATAATACATTGGGACCATATCCAAAGCACACCTGGAGCATAATATTATCCCATAGAGATTTCCTTCAAAAAATTATATAGCCTAAGTGTATAAACATTTGAGACAACATAAGACAAGTGATAAAAGAAGAAAACACTGAATGAGAACATTAGATATTCAACTTCTCACAAACTGGCCAGTCTAAAAGTGTAATAATCCAAATATTATGCAAGCCACAATTAGTTTGTTGTAATGGAAATAGAAATTTCATGTTCATGACAAAGAATTTAAAAGGGCTTCTCATTGCTTGGTTTGCTGTCTATGTTAATAACACCAGTAATTAGGCATGCCTAATCATGATGTAACATGTATTAGGTTTGTTATATCACACACTCACAGTGGTACATTGGAGGTATAGATGCAACTACACATACTTAAAACATTATTTGAACATTTGGAAAATAAAATATGTGTTTGAAGAAACCTCAGGTCCCTACAATTCTTTTTTTAAAGAATTTCTTGTTTATTTCAGAAATTTAGCCACTAATTAGGTCTTGTGCTGTCCAAATGTTAATTTTCTGTTAGATTTAGTAAAAACCTTTAATTTGAGGCCCTGGTTGACAATCAATAACCCTTAGAAAAGCAACATATTAATATTTTTAAATGTACAGAAAATAAGTGTCCGACTTAGACAAATATTATAATTATTTTACAACAATATCACATATTCTATTATGAGTGTGAATAACATCTGAAGAATCTGTTAAATCTGATTCGCGAAAAGCGCTTACTCATAAAACATCTGCCAACAAGGCTTCCTGAAGAATTTCAATGACTGGACATACTTCATATTAAGTGCCAAGTTGGCATTGAAGACTTTTTTCTGATATAAATCGTGTATAATTAAGGAATGTGGAGCTGTGAAAAGGCCTTTTTCCAGAGTCTGCTCTAAAATGAGAGCAATATTGGTCCAGCGTAATCAATATTGAGCGGATGTTATATATTTCCGTTCACTAAATAGTCATCCTCAGTGGTTATGGAGCAATTAAAACCCTTACAATTGGAAAGGGAATTTAAGTGGAAATACTCATGAATATGAATGCAGATATGAAAACAACATGCAATGTTCATTTGAAAGCTTTTGATTAAAAAATGGAATATATTCCAAAATGTTGACACAAATAATTAACAATTTCCAATAAAGAAACTGCCAATAATTAGACTAATGCTCACATATTTTCATCACCTGTTTAACTGGTGATTCTTTATTTTTTGCAGGTATTTTCACCAATAACTATTATTTCGCACTGGTTAGATGTATCAATATACCATTTTTCCCCATATGAGTGGGCTCACTGGGCTGCCTTTCACTTTTTATAGAGAAATTCATCACAAATACATTTTTCAAACCTGCATTCATCTCTCATCTAATACAAATCAGAAATGCAATAAGTATGTCTGGTGTCTGTTTGATATTTTACTTTAAGTATAAACAATCTTCTTGCATCATCAACTCCGGACACACTAGGAGCTTGCTTGCTTTAGAGATCCTCACTACAAAATTAGCAGATCCTTTTGTCAAATTGCTCGATTGAATCAGAAAACGACAGATTGTGCAACTGGTATTTTGTGACACATCACTCATCCAGATGGTATTAATAATATGATCTATTGAGTTCATTGCTAACAATTCTTTTGTCAAATTAATCAATTGAGTCAGAGATCGAATGAAGTTTATGTGTTATGAACAGGTGTTACGCAAAATACTATAAATCTGCCGTATGATACAATGTCAACTATGCTCTCACTCGTAAACATGGAAAACATACACCGCTGATCATAAATAGAGAATACATGTATACATCAGCATTTTCCTAAGAAACTGACTCCGTTGGAGCACATGATGGTCCTCCCAATTGTAGATAGTAACTATGGTTTCAATTTTGAGGTACATATCAACGTCCACTTGTCTTAAAAAGACTCGAGTTAAATCATTAAACCTGGTACAGAAACAAAAGGGCGAAACGTTGAAATTGCGGGTCTTTCGTAACAATTTTTCCTACTCAAAACACTGTGCTGTTGCCACACTGTAAATTCTGAAATTCTGAGTTAACTCAAATGATTGTGTGAGATGGTTGCACAATTTGTTTGAGCGCATGATTGCTTGCTGTTTTGAGTTATGATAATCTTTATGTTGTTATAACTTGCAAACAACAAGCTATCTTGGCTCAAAGGAATTGTGCAACCATCTCGCTCAGTCAATTAAGCTAACTCAAAATTCAAAATTTACAGTGCACCGATGTAGTTGATGGCCTCCGGGACCGAGACAGAGGCCGAGGCCATAAAAATATGACTCTATAGGCTGGCCTCGAGGATGAGGCCAGTCCTGAGGCCTTCAACACCCAAAAGACAGCCGAGACTGAGGCAAGGCCACGGATTTAGCATCCGAGATCGAGCCAATGTCGAGGCCATCAAAATATCGCCCCGTGGCTGGCCTCGTCCTCAAGACCCCCAACAGTGGCTGTTGCTGTACTTGGGGTTAGTGCTGTGACAAGAGTTTGTAACAGTGAGATGATCAACAAAAGATTAGCGATTGGCATAAGTAAAAAACATCAATTGGGTTCGATCATGTGCTCCAGCAGAAGTTATTAACTTTTCATTTTTTTGCCGAACTGCAGGCATATGCCTTATACGTACACATGTGCACTTTTTTAAAAGTTCCAAAAATTACTTAGTGATAAAAGCGGTCTTACCTTTTGAGCTTTTCGCTTGTCTGCCCTCTGGTTTTGGTGATATATTCTGCTGAAATTTGACACAATGACTGGCACAGGAAGAGCAATGACCAACACTCCACTGAGAGAACAAACACCTCCTACTATCTTGCCCATGATGGTTTTAGGCACCATGTCTCCATACCTGCAACGACACAAAATGGAAAACATATAAGGTTTGATTTTTTTGGATAATTGTCAGGATAACTTTCTTTTCTGCATAATGTTATATGTTATTGTATGGTAGCAAGATGAGAATTAAGAAATGAGTGAGGAATATGAATAGGTTCAGCAAGGATCCCTGCATTACACTTTCCTATGTGCAAGATTCAGTGAAGAGCATGATGAAAGATCAGATTGCCATAAGAGATCAAATTCCTTGCAAATGTGCAATGATTGTGGTATCATTACAGAGAAACCCTAAATTCCGTTTCACATCTATATATACATTCAAACCAAATATGCTAATCAGATGGAAATGAGGTCATCCCAGGTCACAGGATCGTTGCCAGCTAAAAACTTCCTCCACAGGCCTGTCCTTCCCCTACACCCTTCACCTACCCTTCTTTCACCCTTTTCTTCTTCTGATGACATCATAAATTGCATCAAGGCTACTTCCCCCTTTCTCCACCAGAGCTCCACTTATGCAAATGACCTACTGGCTCACACATGTTTTGCCCCAAAAATGTTTTGCCAGATGGCACCCCTGTCAAACAAAAATGTTTTCAGGGCCTTCACAATCTCATGGAACTACTTGACTAACCACTTTTCATCCACAATTCCACATCCCATCAAAATACCCAATCACCTCTTTATTCCCATATTGGTTTAGAACTGTGCTTTCAATGGGCATTACTAGTTTATGACATTACCATGCCTTATAGCTCTATGACATTACAAAAAAGCACTTTAAAAAATCTTCCTCAGTTAGATTCACCTCACGGATATATGCTGTTGATGACACCAGACAAAAGAGCAATTAGGGGCCGACCAGATGATCTTTGGGGGGGGGCTATGGATATTTGGTGAAAAAAAAAGATTGTTTCCCACTTGACACTGAAAAAAAAAGTTTGTTCAGCACATGGAAATAAAAAAAAAGTTTGTTTTCACCTATAGCTAGGGTACCGTAATGTTAAAATTCTAATTAAAAAGTTTGTCGAGAGTGCGCATGCGAAAAAATTGTTCGTCGACGCGCCGCAAACGAAAAAAAAAGTTCGTCCCGGGGGTAAAGTCCATAGCCCCCCCCCAACTATCGTCTGGTTGGCCCCTTAGGCCTATACTGTGGCCGGCCTCAACTCTTTTTCACCATATAATAGAGATCCACGATAGTGACTGAAACCATGATCTCTTGTTTCCGGTGGATTCACAGTCAAGTACTCCATTAGGCTATGTATCTGTCAGATTAATACTAGTTTGGTATTTCTGGGAGGAAGAAGTGGATAAATGGTTTCAGGCTAATATTGAACCCGCAACCTCTAGCAATTATTTATATTGAAGTACTTTAACTGATGAGCTAGATCACTACAGAAGCAATGATAACAGCCAGTGTTGTATCACTGATAGAAAGAGGATTTATTAGTTTGAATACTAGTCAACTAGTAACCATGCCAAGTAGTAACCAAACCAACTCGTAACCATTTTCAATTTTTCTCAACCAACTCATAACCATGGGATATAGTAATCAACTGGCCATGACCAACTAGTAACTAAAATATTATAATAGCTTACCAACTCGTAACCAGTGATAATTGCTAACTGGTAACCAGGGAAGATCAGAGTGAACCAACCAGTAACCAACTCGTAATCACCTGTATTTCAACCATTTTATAATTTAACCCAAAATATTCATTAGATCTTCATAGAAAATTTATGCTTTGACAATTTATCTTTGTGCTTATATATGTATTTTTTATTTATATAATTTTCATAACACATCTACAGGGATTTCTTGTGTTAAATAAATTCTTTTCCATGTATAAGAGAAGTTGATAGGCTGGATATTTGATATTTGGTGGTCAGTGACCTTGGTTACGACTTGGTAGTAGCAAGAATTTGGTGGTTACGACTTGGTGGGGTCAAGGAATTGATTTAAATATATGGTTACGACTTGGTAACCCACAAAAAAGGGAAGGTTACCAGTTGGTAGGATTTTTGGTTACTGGTTGGTTGGTTACCAGTTGGTTGGTTACCAGTTGGTTTGGTTACCAGTTGGCATGGTTACCAGTTGACCTGATACCATTGGGATACTTAGATTTAGACTCAGAATTTTCTTGGGACGACGGATACAATAACAGTTAATTATACAAATTAAAGCACCAATGTAATGAACTGATAAAAGGAACTGAGTTTAAAACTTGACCCAAGATTGTATCCTCTCACAATAGTCAAATAAAGACTCTTATTACCATTGGGCTATATGTCTCTATTGGAACAATAATATATCAGTGTTGTATCACTGACAGCCAGAAGTGGATCTATGTTTGATGAGATAAACAAGCTGAGAACAGCTGTGGGAGGATTCTCTCCCTTGCTTCATCTCCCCTGCTGTTTATCAACAATCTTGGCTTTTACTCTGTGGGAGAAAACTGATAAATGTAACAGTAGAATAGCCCACATCCCACAGGAGGTCTTGGACCAATATAGAAGTTTGCTTTTCAAAAGTATAATATCAGCCAGGCTCAACAGACTGAGTTGAATTGGAGTTGAATAGCTTCCACTAAGTCGATTTCCATTCAATTTCACTCTATGCTCTGCAGTGGGCCTTGTGGTATAGTATTCTCCCATTGTAAGACCAAGTTCTGATAAAAGACTGCCTTTTTAAAAATAAAGTTAAACCAGATTAGACGTCAAAATTGATAATTGAGTTTTATGCCATGTAACTCATGCACTGCCGAAGGCGGATTGCTACTAGAGGAGGTCATAGCTTGAAGTAACTAGTGCTAGTTACTTCAAGGTCATAGCAACAAAGAATGGTTGAAACCAAGGTCCAAAACAGGTTCAGCTGACCCAGCTTGAGCATAAATAGGACCCGGCAATGACTCCCGACACACTGAGATGGGAAGGTACAGAACACTATTCCAACTGCTGAGCCTACCTCTGTCTCTGGATTTTATGTTCAAAATGCACTCGGAAGACAGATGGTACAACAATAAAAAGCCACTTCATGAACAGGAGAGCAGGAATGATGTCTTGCACTGGATTCACATACAAATGTATTACCAGGTCTTTCTTCCTCATTCGTCCATACTTTTTCATTCTATACATGTTTATAAATAGGTGTAAATTGATGCCTTTCTATATATCCTATCTTCAAGTAATTATGGATAGCTATGGATAGACATACAATGCAGGGTAAGTTTCAATTTGCTTGGTATTGCCTTGGTCTAGTGTATATATATGTATAGTGAGAAGCTCAGACAGGTTTCAATGGAAACTCAAGAATAGGTTTTGCTGTATATACCACTGGAGCTTTACTTCACGGAATTTTAACTGGATTAAGCAAATGATGGCAAACCTTCTTCCCTCCTCTATTTCCATTGAGCTGGTTGAGGAAATTTTCATACATGAAATGAAGACAAATGGCCCTTTGGATATCCTTGAATATGGTGATCCATGCATGGTTTCACACACAGATCTCCATAGATCAGGATCACCCAAAGGTTCAGGCAGGGGATGCTCATAGTAGAGATCTAACAAAGCGTAAAATTCTAGACACGCCCAATCCCTGTGATTCATCAACACTTGGAAACGGTGGCATTTCAAGCGGCTTGTTTTATTGGCCGCCCTCTGACAACACTGCGAAATATCACCCAAAAAAAGCAGTCAATGACCACTTCATGCAGGGCATATACTATCACGATTTCAATCTATCCCTTTCTGCAGCGTATTGTTTTTTTAATATGTGCAGTTTATATATATATTATTTTATTCACAACAAAATATCAACAAGATATCAAACATTCAACTGGTTTCTTCTTATTCTACTACCAAACCATCAGTATATATTATCTATCTATCTATCTATCTATCTATCTATCTATCTATCTATCTATCTATCTATCTATCTATCTATCTTTCTATCTATCTATCTATCTATCTATCTATCTATCTATCTATCTATCTATCTATCTATCTATCCAGCTGTCTATTCATCTGTCTATCTATCTGCATATCTATCCATCTGTCTACCTATCTGCATATCTATCTGTCTATCCGACAATCTCTCTGACGATATCTCTCAATCAGTCAGGATTCATTGTTTACTTTTGACAAATTATACCACCCATTATCCACATGTTCACGACTGACCCAAAACTTGAATCTGGATAGCTTGGACAAAGTGACCTTTCAATACTTGTGAAATGTCTGAATTCATGAACATAAACATAAGCGCACAATGCTTAATGTTGCCATATATTAAAAGTTTAATAGCTACTTAGTTAGATGTATTATATCTTTTTGCATTTCTATAATTTTTATTGTATGGGGAAGTGTTTCATCATTGTGATTATTCTTCATCCCAAAACCAGTTAACATCATACACAAATGTCTATTTTTACTCTGTTTCACAGGTTTTATCATTGTTGTTGCCTTTTATTGTGTGACTATTTTTAAAATGGATTTCTGTGTATGTCTGCATGATAGCATGATTCAGAGTGGACACAAAGCCCTTTGTCCAGTCCCATATGCTGCTCATCATAATCAAAAGTTGATTCAAAACTGGACGGCTTAAATTGATCACAAATGCCTCCCTAACTGTTTCACTTTTATGTGGGTATTGCCAATATTTTAGCTGGTTGAAACTGACTGAGAATGGATGTGACCTTTAAACTAACACCTTCCAAGGTTCTGGTTTTATGAAGTTGTTTGTCCCTTTTGAATGGCTCCAGAACAACTGAATAATGCTCTAACTGGAGTGCCAATTACCACAATGAAAAAAACATTCATTGGGAGAACATTCAGAATGCTTGGCGGCTGGTTCATTGGTAATTCATTGGTTTAAAAATGGTTGGTTGTGGGTTCGATACTCATTCGCGATTGATGCCGTATCCATTGAATGATTGATCTCAGAGGGTAGCCTGAATTAATTTCATTTCAAAGGCATAGCGAAGGCTTCTGACATTTCATCCAATTTCTGGGTCCGCGATTCAGTTCCAGCACAGGCTGGATCCCTGAATTTCAGTTGGCCGATTGTTTGACCATTTTCAACCTCATTGTTATGTGCTAATCAGCATTACACAGTGCAAATCCCAGTCATCCATCTATAACATTTCTCCACAGGTTGAATTAAAGATATCTGTTGAAGTTCAGCACCAATGCAGAAAAATAACAGTAAAATCTGTTTTATCTACACTCTAAAAAAATTCAGTCAAAATTGTTTTTTTAGATTCAAAATGGTTTTTTGAAAAACCAAATTTCAATGCAAAACACCAACATAGATTTTTTTAAAAATCCATGTTGGTTTTGCATTGAAATTTGGTTTTTCAAAAAACCATTTTGAATCTAAAAAAACAATTTTGTCCCGAGATTTTTTAGAGTGTAGATCTACTTACTTCAGTTCAGGTGAACACATTATTGGCTCTGTAACAGTTACCATAGGTTCCATTCTAATTTTTTGTCCTAGTTGTGCGACTGCTTCAGTCATGTCCTGAACACCAACATTCCAAAAATGCAGTATCCATAAATATATATAATCCATCATAGTGTTGACAGATTAAAGAAAAAAAAAGTGTACTGACAGATTCCTAGAAAATCAAAAACATAGATTCCTAGAAAATCTGCGACATGTGAGTAAATGGCAAAATTTTTTCGACAAATATAACATTTGCGTTTCACAGTCTAGTACTTCTATACATCGGGCACCTTTGAATTTTATTTCATTTCACATTCAGTGAGTCACGAAATCAAACTAGTGCACAAAATAATCCAGGTTATTAACAACCACGTAACAATAACATTTGGATTATCAAAATCTAAACATCCAAAAGAAGTATTGTGATCTGCATTCCAAATACAATGTAATATTCAATCCATTGTGTCCCGTTGTACCATCACGTGGTTATAACTTACATGTCATTAAATGCGTCAAACAAAAATGCATATGGATTATGGAAATATATATTTTTGTCAAGGTTTTATTCTTTAACATATATCTGAGTGCTGAAAAAAACTTTCAAGCAGAATAAATCTTCCTCCATGTTCATCCATGATATATATCTGGCGATAAAAAGCGGTTGCGGCAAAATGCTTGTATACATCTTGCCTTTAAGCAAACCAGGGTTGAGTTTTGGTTTCTTTGGCCATAACACTGATAAACAATTGTGTTGACTTAGCTTTTGTATTTTACCAGGCAAATTTACATTTTTTTTGAAATTATCTATTCATAAATCTATCAAATCTTTCAACCAGATCCGTTTTTTCTGTATTCCTTTTTTATGCCTCCCAGTTGTCCACCCGAACACTCCTGCAAGTGCATGTATCTCTCTATAACAACATGTGTGTACAGTCATTCCATCATTCGTTTAAGCTTTGTTTGTTTACTTGTTTTTACATAAAAATCACGTTATTTATGGATAATATATAGACAACATAGCTGTTTATCCAGGGTTAAAGTGTCCATAGATCTAAGGCAAAAACTAATAATCTTCATCAGTGGTGTATTAGATAAGGGAATAGAGGAGCCCCTGGGCTTACACTTGAGTAGAAAATATGGCTGAGCATGGAGGTGGGGTGAGGTGGGGTAATTATAGGCAGGTAGGGAATTAGATAAACCCCCTGTTGCATCATCCCCGGGGTTTTTCAAGGGGGTGCTTGTGTCGTTAGGGTAGGAGGTCGTGAGCTGCCTTTTAATATAGATCACATCAAATAATGCAGGCCACTTTTCACCATAAGTAGCCAAGGCCAACAATAGCTTGCCTGTTTTTATCTACTCCTATAGCTTTTTCCAGAGTAGGAATTCTGTGGTATTCTCCTTAAATAAATGTCGGTACTTCATCAGCATGGAACCTTCTTTTCTTCTACAATTACTATGGTTTCTTTTTTTGATATGATTATGCATATTTATTATAATACAGGAAGCTAAACAATCAGAACAACACCAATATATGAAAGCCCGTCACTGCGCAGTCACTTCATTGTTAAAATACAATGGAAAAGTTATCGCTCAATGCCAAAGTTATTGAAAGCAGCACAAATAATCCATAATTTATGCCTTTCTTATACACAGAGGACAAAACACCTAAAACAACATACAATATACATGTACTGTGCATTACAAATTAAAGCGTCATTGAATTTTTCTTTTGGAAATTGTGTGTTTTTTTTAGTGCGATTCAACATCGATTGACCCTGATGATAAGTTCATGACAGATCTACTAATTTTATATTTCACAGTCATGAACACATACTAGATTGATGACATCTATAGTAATGTTGCTTTTTATGCTTCATTGACAAAAATCATTAAAGATGTACATTTCAGAGCATCCATTGCATCAAAGATCCATAGAATTCCCCATTTCAAAGGTACCGTTGTGGCTAAAAGTATCCGATGGCCATTCGGGCATTCATTCTGAGGCTTTTCTACATTTGGATGAAAGCCATCACAGTAACAAAGCAATGGCCAATCCCCAAAGCTATAACAGAAGCAAGATTGGGTCTAAAACCATCTACAAGTCTTGAAAACTGACTGACAAAGTAAGAAACGACGCCCCGATATTGATTATAGCCGAGCAAAACAAGGTTTGACCAATGAAACACACGTTTGCTCCTGAAAAATTAAAAAGATGCATAATTAAAGTCCTTTCCAAGAGCTGAGAATGGGAAGCTGTAGGCTGTTGCCTTGTGAAGGATGGTTCAATAAGTTATAACTGGCACGCGTCGACCCGACTATCCCTAGCGTGATGGCACCTCTAAAGGAAAGAAATATCGAAATATAAATGGCTATAAATGGCTTCGGAATCGAAATATCAGCAATGATTGGACAGCAAGTTTTACAGCCAGCAATTGCAGAGATTTAGGGGAGTTTGAAAGCTGTCATATTGTGTATTTAGATGCAGGGGGTGGGAGATTGAGGGCTGCTGGGGAGGGGGCCAGATGCCAGGAACACCATCTGAGGCCAACGCTGAGGCCAACTTTGAGGCCAGTTCTTCGGCAGCCAAGGTCGAACTGATGCCAATTTCTCCATGGCAACATGCTCTCCCTGTGATTTATTCATGCTTTGCTCAGCTATCCACCACTCTTCCGTACAAGTCCTTCCCATCAGAAACCCAGTTAGCCTGCCCTCCAATCACAATCTCAATAGGTCTCTCCCATTAACTGGTGTGATGTTACAAATTAATGCAACAGAGAAATCTTTAATTACATGTACCCAGTTGTCCCTGTATAATAAGACCACCCTTTCTACAGTGCATGGGATTGAATGGTCTCACTTCAAAAAGTTAATTTTCCTTGAGGTATATGTTGCTTCAAAACACAATTTCTACAATGTGATGATGGTCAGCTATCAAACGTTGGTCTAAAATTGGGACAGCCAGGCACAGCCTTAAATAGACGCAGAGATTGCAGGGCTTTATGTTCTGATATTTTGATAAAGAAAAAAAATGGACAGGTAGTGACCATACATTTTAGTAACAAGGTTCAGCTTGGCACACGTCTAATAAGGGTTGTTAAGCTGCTGAAAACCGGGTCCCAAAAGTTGGATGCATTCCAGTACACTAAATGGCTACTGTGAAACTGAAATATGTTCTGATGTGATTGGAACTGGAAGGGACTAATAGACCTGTAATTGATCGTATTCAACTTCTAGTACGGATTTGATTTCATCTTGGACAAACAATTTTGACTTGCCTTGTCTGAAGACAAATTTGCCAGACACTCTTCAGTTTCCACATGACATGAATACGAATATTCAGTGACACCATAGGCTCATAAATATGTGATACACATATGACAATTACCGGTGGACATGATGCCATGGTCACATTCAGTTCTTCCTGAGCTGAAATGCATGTGATCTAGAAGAATTGTCCTTTATTGACAACAGGGTTGAAACATGCAGGATTAATGTGATAACATGGTCAAAATAGTGAGTCTAACCTGTACTAAAATTTCATTCTTATATTACTATAAGTGTGGGGTGCACATTTTCATTTGTTATTGACCATTCACTTCACAATTGTTATGTTGATTAATAAATGACTGAAGTATTATATATATATGTCCTTAATATAATCGAAGAGTAAGCTGTTTTGTTGCATAAATACGTGCACAGTCCCTTACGAAGAACATTTCATGAATGTCAAGAAACCTCATCCAAGGTATAGGCTTGTTCAAGCTTGAGCATTTTTCAATTATGGGCCTGTACAACGTATAACCCAGCTGCTGTATTCACTGCCATGATGATGAGTGACTTGAAAGTGACATTTATTACTTTCAAGACCAAGATTGAGGATCTGCTCAGTTCCCCCTGTGCCATGGCTGGGACTCGAATTTGTGACAGTTGAGTTGGCAGACAAGCACCTTACCCACTGTGACCTGATACCTCTTCAGGTACAACTTTGGATGTAGGATGTAGGGTTTCACCTGCATCTGATGACATATAATCATTACCTTATAATAAAAGTGCACATACACTTTGAATGTACTGTGTTTACATACATTGAAAAATCCATTCAACCCAAAAGGTAGCGGATCAATTGCTTGTGAAAATATTTTGGACCCATCATAAATAGTCCTCTGGCAATAATACTTTGAAAGAAAACATTAAAAGGTGCAACAACTGTTCATCTGAGGTTCACAGCGTTCTTCATAGGGCAAATATGATATTGAATTATGATTTATTTAGTGGAAAGGAAACTGTTGGCAGCTCCACAATGAATGGTCTCTAGTTCACAACTGTGAAATCCAGAACCACATTGTAGTTTGCTTTTGATCATTGGAAGATGTTATTTGCAGTTTGTTTAAAGGATGGGGGAGACAAACGAAACAAGACAAGATATACGTGCCCTTCATGTTTCTGTTCGTCTCATTCCTGAAAAGAGCAAGGTCACTAATGTCACGGAAGACTATCTAATTCAAATTCAGGATTTATTCATCTTTGTAGCTGTAGGTTTTGAAACATTGGTTTGTGTGATGAATTCCACACTTTGCTTTCCGGATATTGGTATCAAAAATAGTAGTATAATTATGTAAATGTACTTCTAATTGTTGTATTGTATGATGTTCTGTCATCAGGTACAGGTGGAACTCTTATTTCCAACCTTAAAAGGAGCTGGGTCCCAGAGGATAAGTTGCTTGCCTGCTGGCTGAGTTTTCACCAGGTGGCTGAATTTTCACCGGTTTGAGTGCCAGCTTCGGCTGGCGGAACAGAGCAGATACACAGTTCTCCCGTGACCTAACTGGTAAGTGCGCTTGTCAACTGGCTTTGAGGGCGTGGGTTCAAATCTCACCCTGGGAACTCACTTTAGTCCGAGCCCACGGGACATTAAATGGAGGCAGGTTGTATCCAGTGTTCTATGCTGGGGCAACTGAAAGACTCTTGGCATCCCAGAATTAATAGGGTATGTGCCCGACTCATAGTCTTCTCATCTCATCATCATACGGCGATCGCCTGCCTCGATATAGCCCACTAAGGTGCTGCAGAGGCGTAAAACACAAACAAACAAACAAACAAACAGAGCAGATATGCCATTACAGTTTACTTAGGCAGTAATGGATAATTGCCGTATGCAGCAAAGGCTTTTGTAGATATAGTTTCGTCTCTGGCAATGTACGATTAAAATATCTGCTTAAAAATATGGGCCTATGCCTCAAGCAATATTGAATGAGGGCTACAGTAGTTTCCTTCACTGCCTGTGACACGATTTAGTTAAACCCCACAATCTCAAACAGTTGCAAGCAAAAATAGAACATCAAGAAATCAGATTGTTATTCTCAGTAATCTCAGACTAATCTCCCATAATGAGAGCAAAGGATTTCTTGAAGCATTAGTGCATTATCGAGCTCAGGATCTCAATTATTTTTGCTGAACACAATACTGTCCCACTACTTTATGTCCCAACCATGCATGGTTCACAAATGAATTTGACTCTATTTTTTATTCTGTGTTAATCTCTATCTGATCTGCTGTAATGAAGGCAAAAGATTTTTTCTTATATCACAGCTTTATCTGTGACTTAGAAACCCAATTGTTTTGAGCCAAACACACTCCTAATACTCTACTATTGCAATACATTAATTTTAAGCCCCAACTACCCTACTAAAATACATTTTGTAAAAAACGTTCCCAACAACATCTGACAGCAATTCTAAATGAATCCCTGCAAGACCCAAAACCCAGTTATATTAAGCCGAACATACAGGTTTAAACTGCCACAGTGGACTCAGTCATTAAGCTAGATTACACATATGGGCCTAACTTAAAACATAAATATAGTAAAGAATTAATGTCATCCAAAATCTATTAGCTATCCTCATGCAGTTAATCTATGCAGTGATCTCCCATAATGAGAGCAAAATAATTCTGGTAGCATTAGCGCATTATCTCCTGACTCAAAACCCAATTATTTTAAGCCGCACACACGACCAACAGAGCTCTACCCCTTAATCCCGAACCATGATCAAGAAATAAATGTCAGAAAAATTGAATGTTTAAGAATTCTGGTTGTTATTCCGAGTCAGTTAATCTTGCGATTAATCTTGGGCCGCAGCGTAATGAGAGTGAAAGATTTCCGTGCAGTACTTGTACATCATTATCCGTTAATCCCGGGAGTCGCGAGCGGAATGCAGATGGGTTAGGATATGTTGATGACCTCGCAGATGAAAATAGGTCAAGGTCTCTGGTGAGTAACCTCAACACTCGATGCCTATTCATCATCTCAGCTCATTTGTTTCATGGGGGCAGGTCTACAGGACATCTAGGCACAAGTGCACGACCCCAGAAGAAGGTCAAGGTCGAACATCAACTAATTCAACAGGTTGCAGTCAGCAGCACACTGCACAATGCCAGCATGCACTGGACTGTCAGGGTGTCTCACTAACTGTGAAAATCGCTCTAAATACCCATGTACTATGATATACATTGGTCCTTGCTGTTGCAACAAATGCCTTCTCCACATTCGACCTTCCTGTAATAAAAGTATTCAGCGTGCTCTGCTCGCAAGATATGCACTCTCGCAAAGGACTCCTACATTTCAGCCGAAGATTCAAGACTCAAGATGCATTAATGTCCAACAGATAGACAAAACAGTGTAGCAACATCCATGGCAATGTTCGCTCAAAATATATTTTATTGACAATAGATAGTTAAAACAGTAGGCCATTCGAACACAAAATGTTGTCGCCAGACAGTGACCATCCACAGTGATTGCCGAAACGGTTCTTATCACAAGAACATAACGAATATAAAGTGCGATATAGGTTAAGAGATATTGCCCTGAATGAAATACCAATGTAATATCTCATTTCATTTAGTTCATCAGTATACCCCTTCCCAAATTATAGGATGAAGCTCTTGGGTACAAAGATGACAGCTGCTGCACTTCAATGGTTATCACCACTTCAGGTCCTTATTTTTCAATATAAACAACGATTCAGTATAGTTAAATGGCACCCTGAAGTAGAATTGTCACTATTTTTTTTTCAGATGAGTATGTACTTATGCAAATAATTGTATGCTAGTATTCACTTCAAGGAGACTCCTACTTTACAATTATATAAAAATATGGAGCACTGACTGTATATTTACATCATGACATGTATCCTTTGCCATTACGAAGAAGGTATTTTTCTGCTGCTTAATATTTGCTGCAGGGTGATCGGTCGTCTTTCTAATAGTATTTGCTTTGGACAGGCCTTCCCATTTGCTGCTTGCATTTGCCATGGAAGGACCTTATAAGGAGTGTATGTACGATGTGGAAGTCAAAAATCTATATTTTTCCCTTTAGATGACTTAATTAATCAAGCTTCATAATATATCGCCAGCTTCTGGTATACATTTCTACATTATATCTCTTACCACCCGTAGATCTTATACATTATATTTGGTATGTCGAGACCTCATGATCATACTCATACTCAACATCTATTTAGGGTCTTTCATATTAGGATCAATGTCTACAGGAATACTTTACTACAGTGTAATATTATTTGCAAAGGACAGCCTTTCCATTTTCTACTAGTGTTTGCTATGAGCAGAGCTTATATGGAAACGTTTACTATGTGGGACCTTACAGTGTACGCTGCATAGGACATTTACTATTTGGAAACCTTATATACAGCTCCCGGCAGACCTTTCTATTTCTACTAGTATTTGCTATTGGCAGACCTTATATAGAGCGTTTGCTATGTGGAGACCTTCCTTCCAGTTAGAGCTGAGCCAGCACATGACCGCAGACCAATGGAGACTGGGGACGGTAGTGCGCGACAGCCGCAGTGTCACCAACCTCCTCCATCATAGGAGCTCTGTAGTCCCCCTTGCTCCAGAATTAAGCGGCAAGCCACACCGCGATGACACTGCCATGACAGTATGGTCAAAGCTAAGCAATCCAGATGGGAGGAATTCTACCTTATTTGTGCCACAACACTCTTCATTATCTGTGCTTCAGCGTTATACCATATCCGATCCACATCACACTTAATAATATGGTTATACGTATACAGATGTGACGCAACATATACTGGTATATCTTAGAATCTAAAATTCTTCAATATTACATACCACTTAACTCCCCCCATCTAAGCACAAATCTTCCTAGCGTGTCACAAATTATTATTCACAATGTGTAACAATATTCGCTGTCCGTGCTTCAACATTATTGGTTTTCCTGGCCGCTTTGTCTTTTCCATGTAACATTCAATATCAGTGCCACAACATTCTTCAACATATATTTCTACTCCATAATTCATAATCTGTGCTGCAATATATAGCAGAAATAACACTCTTCATTATACAGAAAACTATTTCTGCGGATAGTCAAGAGCAAAATTCCGGTAGGGTGTTGCTTGGATGAGATGTTAAGTTGGGAGTCCCTTGCATCAGTGTCTCTGCTGAGCATTCAAAGATCCCACACATGGGGTAAATTTGTATAATGTGGACTCTTTTTACTCTCTCATATCTACACAAACTAATGGCAAGGACCTTCCTTATAGGACTGCACTATCCATGTTCACCTATTTGCGGCACAAGGCTCATCAATCACCATTACGCGTTCCACTGTTCATTATGTGCAGAAAACCACCAAGCTTCATCTCCGTGTACTGTTAGATACTAACAGCGTACAGATAACAAATTGGTCTTGTCTACATGTAGAGTAGTACAGAGTTGTACACAGTGTATACTGATCTATACTCTGCTGTAGGCCTATACAGTGTATATTGCAGGCACATTTAGGACCCTGCAGCACACCATTAGCTATGCAGGCCAACACACACAACATGTAACCCATTCCGTAAGCACCAGAGGACTGTGTGTGACATGTGTCTGCCTAAAGATGTTGTGCATAATTGGCTTAGTTTGATGTGTATATTGTGCAGGCTATGATATGGTGTATGTGGACCAGGTATACAGTGTATACACACTATTGCTTGCAACAAACAACTACCCTACTGTGGACACACAGTGGTCACTTGTGAGAGTGTACTCCTTCTCCTGTGATGTTAGATGAAAGAGGTTGAATATCATAGAAGTTTGTACATCAGGAGGATACTTATCGCAGAACTACTGAAACGATACAGAGATTGATGTTTTGAAATCATCAAATATTGCGTTTGAGGCACAAGAAGGTTGCATATCACAGTAAAGATTTTGCATATCACATAAAAAGGGTGTATATCACCATAAAGGGTTGCATTACACCATAATGAGGTTGCATTTCACCATAAAGGGTTGCATATGACTGCAAAGAGGTTGTATATCACCATAAGGAGTTGCATATCACCACAGAAGTTGCATATCACCACAGGGAGGTTGCATATTGCAGGGAGACTATGCATCAGGAAGACGTGCATTGCAAGTACTGCCATTCGTGATATAAAGATGTTTTTAGAAGAATGATATTTTGGAAGCAGGAGATCCTGTAGATGTTGTCTGGTATTTCGGTGACCTTGGTGGTTAAAAGCAGGTGAGGGCAGGACATTTAAATGGCGTCCACCAGAACTACATGCCAAGCCAGCAGCTTCTCAGACATGAAGACTGCAACAAGCAGGGAGCCAGATGCAGTTCAAGCTGGGAGATGTTGGATGAGATGGGGAGTGTGTAAATTTTGCACAACAGCAAAGCAACAACCGAATCGATCGGTGTCGTTCAAAGAGACCAACAACAACAACATCACACGACAACGACGGCAAGCAAGACAAGCTGACAACAACACCCCTCCCCCCATGTTGCCGACATGTTCAATGCTTTGTTAATCAACATGGAAATTATTATTTCGTCAACCTGGCTCCTATTGCCGGGCAATGCTTGCCGGCTTGCCTGATTCAGCAGTCTCCATCATATCAACATGTGTCCGCCTTCTTCTATTGATCGTACTACTGCTGCTGCTGCTGCTGCTCTTCCTGCTGCTGTTTCTGATGGTGCTGCAGCAGTCTTGGTAGCTGCTTACTTGCCAAGCTCTGCTATGCAGCCATAAAAAGAGGTTTTTGCCTAAACAGCACCAGCTTGTTCAGCCTCCACAGAGCTCTTTGCATTTCAAGAGGTTTTCTCTATTATTACAATATGCACAGGCATTCACACTGCAACAAAAATGCAATAACAACCGATGGCATCCATGGATGCTTTCAATTCACTAATAGCATTGCCCCACATCTCTCTCCTGGCAGTGTGTGTATGTCCTCAAGATGCTATACCCAGTTCTCCGAATCTAGGGCATGCACTGACGTCACTACCAGGCTTAATGACGTCATGCTATGACATTGCTCCAAAGAATATAGGCCTGACAGCAACTGCAATGAACATAGGAATCCATATCATTCATTTTTGTAGACATATATGCGAATGCCAAGTTCATCTACAGAAATGTGCATTCCTAAATGTTGCAAAGAATGAAGTAAAACAAGGGCACCTACTTTGACCAACGTTTTCGCCAGTATTTTGAATGCACTTGTATGTGTGCTGCCTTAATTTCAGACATATATGCAAAACGTATATATATGCATGCAATCACCAACAAATGCAGGTATTGGCCATTATGATCAACAAAATAAGGGCTTAAACAAAGATGCCTTCTTTGTCCAAAACGTCCACACAGATAGTTTATGTATGCAAATGTATACATATTATGCTTGCTGCATTATTGCTTATAACTGCGACACAATGATAGATGCATTTCAAGGTAAAGAAATGCATGAACAAATTAGTTCTTAAACGCTGCCAATAATCAAAGAAATGTCTTGCGCATGCAAGGGGGGAAGGCAAACTGAAATCTCACATATAAGTTTCTTCTGTAGCAACCTCACAGATATGATGATTTGAGTCACTGACAATATATCCATAAAAGCAACACAGGCAATGATGCATAACCATGTTTCAAAATTAACAAGGGTTCTGCAAACTGAAGTTATGGGCCTAAACTAATACTAATACGATTTTTCACTATTTCTGACAGTGTGCAGTGTATATGCAGAATGCAGTTACTGTTATATATCAATCGGCAACATTTATCGAAATATCCAGGCTTCCAAAAAGGTCTGCCGATTCAAAGACAGATGCCTCCAGGACTAAAGTGTCTTCTACAACACAATAATGTCTGGGAGGATGTAGCAGGATTGTAATCTCTGAAATGCTGAAAATAGCAACAATCTCATTCATTTTATTCATGTGAAAGACATGTGCACATGACAACATGCATGTAATATTCACATGCCAAATGCATTTGATAGTGTTTCACAAAGGTGTAAAACTAGGATAACTATTACGCCGACATCTATTATGCATGTGCCCAAATTGGTAACATCTCTGATCACTTTGTCATTTCGTAAAATTCACAGGAATAATCATGCATTTTAAAGATACGAGAATAGACAAGTTCAAATTCAGTCTGTCTTGTCCAATATTTTTGTCATCAACCTTTATTTCTATAACTGCAATTTACCAAGGAATCTACCGCATCAAACTTTCGAAATGCTGCATATGAGTTCATTGCCACAGAAATATTTAATTTTGGGATCCTTTCTAAAAGTGCTCATACCGTAGATTTTTGCTATTTTACTTAGTATATACACGTATATGCTGGCATAAAATAGCTAGACTATCTCAGAGATAGCTCATAAAATGCACTTTCAAGATGATGTGCATAATGACAAATTCACATTTAAATGCAATCCCCATTTGCTGATCTAACAGATGTGTCTGCTATTCCCAAGAAATTTGTGTCTCTGCTACAAAAAGTATAATCACTCTACAACTTGCCACATTCTCTTGTGAAGGTATAAAATATTTAAGTACAAATGCATTCAACTAAAAGGTGGTGAACAGTGAGTTATAGTTCCAAAATACTTTAAAATAATCTCAAAATTTGTCAAGATGACATTATGTGCCAAATACAACTAATGTTATACATCATGGATCAATCAAAGCAATTGACATAGCGACGGTTCCATAAATGGCCCTGCTGATTTGAAGACATCTGGGCATCAGTCTTTGAGACAAAAATTTATTCTATAACACAAATTTGGAAAGCTGAAAATAGCAAAAATCTCATTCACTCTATTCATATTTATAAAATAAATGTGCAAACGACAACATGCATGTAATATTCACGTGCCGAATGTATTTGATAATGTTTGACAAACGTGTTAAACTAGGATACACTGTAAAATTTGAATTCTGAATCAGCTTATATGATTGAGTGAGATGGTTGCACAATTCCTTTGAGCTATCATAGCTTGTTGTTTAAAGTTATAACAATGAAAAGATTATCATAACCCAAAACATCAAGCTGTGTTAGCTTAAACAATTTGTGCAACCATCTCACTCAATCATTTGAGCTAACTTAACTTTTCAGATTTTACAGTGTAACTATTATGCCGACAATGGCCCGACATCTGTAATGCATGTGCCCAAATTGTTATTAACATCTCTGATCATTTTGTCATTTTGCAAGCGTCAAAGCAGTAACCATGCATTTCAAAGATATGAGAATAGACAAGATCAAATCCAGTCTCTCACATCTAACATTCATCATTCTTTATTCCATTATCCATAATTTACCAAGGAATTTACCACAACACCTTTGAGATGCTGCATATGAGTTCGTTCCCACGGAGATATTTAATTTTGGGATACTTTTCTACAAGTGCTCATTCCCTAGATTTGTGCTATTTTACTTAATATATGCTGACATAAAAAACCAAGAACATCTCAGAGATATCTCAGAAAATGCACTTTCAAGACACGTGCAAAATGACAAATTCACATTTAAATGCCATCAACATTCCGCTGATGTTACAGACGTTTCTACTATGGAAGACATTCTGCAGGCAAATGTAGATGTTGCAAAAAGTATAATCCTCAATCTATAATTCGCAATATTCTCTTGTAAGGGCATCAAATATTTAGGTAAAAATGCATTAGTTTAGGTTTTACAGAAATGTGTTGAACACCAACTGCATGGTAATGTTATATAATATGTCAAAATGACATTTTTTAATACTGTATAATGACACTGTAGGCAGAAGGCCAAATATTTTTTGATACAGTACTCACTGAAATTGTTGTCATGGCAACATATTCTAGATGATAAATCTTACAAATCTATAGAAATAAAGAACAGTTAGCGCATCATTAATAGGAATCACTATCTAATCTTTTATGATTTCTACTTAGTGATGCAGACAAACATCTTGTTTCAAGCACACCTAAACCAAACCAAAACATATCTGAGATACATCTGGGAGAGGCTATTTCGTTATTGTAGTCCCAGGACTACTACTAGTAGTAGCTACACAATACCAGCAAATCGAGATGCCATAGTGTTTCTACTACAGAATTTCCATCACAGTCAGCTTTCAATAGAGCATTCATAAATTTGCGTCATGTCTGAAAAATGTAAAACAGGGTGGTCCACTAACACCACTATATATACCAACATGTCTTCGCACCTACTACTGAAATGCCCAGCATGCTGCAAAATGGCTATGGACCAACACCTGTGAACTTCAGAGGCAGTGATAATAGAGGTGTAGTACACAAAATTATTGCTCCACATCTCACAGGTGGAAAACAACATGCTGTCAGACCAGAAAGTGTTTATCATCCATATCACTGCAAGATCTTTGCTGTTTTGAGTATTTTCTACTACTTTCGCTGAGATCTGGGATTTTCTTCCGGTTTAGTTATAGTATAGAAGGGGCAACTGCATATCCATTGTTCACAGTAGTAAATGTTGCATATTTAGTTAAGATGGCAATGGTATCATTGGTTGCCCTATTGTGTTCTTCCCAACATTTAACATTTCATGTACATGTACAACTCATTCTACCTCACTTGGTTATAATAACAAGCATCCAGGTTGTTCTTATTGGATATCAGCATGTAAAATTATGAAATGATTGTCCGGAAACAATCTTTTGAGAGACTATGATAAAGATTTTGCAATGAATCTCTCGTACATTGTATTTTGTGCGGAGAGAACATCTATCTAGGCCTTGCGCTGTGAACTTAACAAATATTGCAGAAGTATATTTAGTTTAGATGCTATGGTATTATCCACTCAATATAATGCTTTTGTCACGTTCTGAAACATCTATATTTAGCCAAGATAGACTACTTCTATGTTGTGCATGAACTTAAAATGTTAGATTTTGGAAAAGAGGTACTTGACACGAGCACCCGGGTTGTTCTTAATGAATGTTTGCATAAAATATGACATCAGGGATTGTCTGTAAACAAACTTTTAAGAGATTATAGCGCAGATTATGGCGAAGGCTTAATGATAAATATACCATCAGCAGTGGGATATTAATTTTTTCTGTCTTGGTCTCCGTTTTTTTTAAGCTCTGCACCGATGATGTGTTTCCGAGTATCAACATTCCATGTCAGGTTTAGTTTCTGGATTTACATATATTATACATCGAAATTGAATCCAAAACCATCCTTTTTCAAGCCACAAATGAGCGGTGAACTCTTTTAGATAATCTCAATAGAATTAAAGCTTACATTAAGTGCAATGCAATCCCACATTACAACCAAAATTGACAAATAAAAAGCCACATTTTCATATGATAACACAGCACAATATTGCACAAATCCTATTACTTCAGGCCTGAATGCAAGAATAGGTGATTTATGAGAAGGATTAAGTAAAATCTGCGTCATTGTATAGCATTATCAGGAGCCTAATGTTTTCGATATTTGTTGTTGTGTTGTGAAAATATTACTTCAAAGGTACCACGCAAATTACGAGCGAGCACGAATTCACTTCCTGGATATTGGCGTAACCTACAACTATGCTGGACAAAGAAAAGATCCCTCACATGGAGCTAAATAAAAATTGTATGACAATTTGTTGAATGACCCCCAAAGTGGCCAGGACAGACCTCAGGGACTGCAGCCTTCACATGTTAGTCATATTGGACAGCTGAATTACTGACCAACAAATTCATGTTTGAGATTTTCGAAAGTTTATAGCCAAATTATAGATAATTCTGCTGCTGATGAGGACAGACAAGAATTTAAAAGAAACGAGGGCCACCGAAAGATGAAACTTGCACCACATATTGTCCATCATCGTTCAATATATTTGCCAGAATTTCACAGTATCATTGAGTCTTGGATTTTTACAAAAATGTAAATTAAATATGTATTAGAATTAATTAGCAGTCCTTATTGTACCAGGATTTTGTCCTATGTATTATATCAGTCATGCAGTTTTGTATCTTGTAACAGCAAAGCATTGGAACATCGAACTTTCCTTATGGCATCCAAAAGTTATAGCGGTTGGAAGAACAATGCGCTTTCCTGCACTGCCTGGGATAATGCTACCATAGAGCTAAGCCCCAGATACTTGACCTTATGGAAGACATTATTAAGGAGAACACAAGGTTGATCTTAAAATAGGAGTCAGCCACATCAATAGAGTGCTCTTGGTGACCGGCTACCTTATTCCTTTCAGGGGTCGACGGCCTGTGTTTCACTCCCATCCAATCCCGATTGCGTCACCTACAAATATTTAATGATTATGGCGCAGAGTGCAATATCGGGCAAGTGCCTGTAAAACTCAACAGAGTACCCCACAGTGTGGTGATAGTTCATGTTTGGGTGCCAGAGAGCAATGTCCGGGAGAGAACTATTCCCGTGTAAAGTTACAGCAAAAACGCTCTGCCTCAGTCTCCCCCGGCCCCCCGCAGTCTCCCTCGCGACCAAAATGGCTGAATTATTCACGCCGGAAGATATGCACCAACACCCTTACATATAAAATGTACGCAAAGTGAGAGGAAAATGAGAATGCGGAGTGGCCAACCAATATCCACTGACCCCTCAACTAACTCATTTATATCAATTACATCATTTGGGTAATGCATAATGATGGACCAGTCGACAAGTTATGACAACTTTTTTAAATATAGACACTGAACATAACCCAAGGAACCCCAAATGTGTATTACAGCAGTTTTGATATGTATTTGTTTTCTGTACAACTCGCTTCATAGTATATTAACTTAATCAGGTTGGCACCGATCAGATTAAGGTAAGTTGCTACTTTGCAAGTTGAAAGAACTGCATGATTATTGAAATTGCTGTAACATGTCACACATGGATTTGATGGGTAGACTTACAGTCCTTGTCATATTAATGTGGAATCTCAAATTTTTTTTCTATGCTGTTGGACTGTGATGTCAGAGATGACTCTATTCTAGCATTGCAATATATGTAAATTAACTACAAGCTGTGATGTCATTTCAAACTGGGTCAGATTCCCCAGCTTCTAGCCAATGTTGATCCTCCTGAACTGAGCGTCACAGTTTCAACTCAGTGTCAGAGTATGAGTTTTATCAGGGATAGCCCCTACAACTACGTCATCACAGCTTGATAGCCAATGGGCTGACCGTAATCTACGTCATCACAGTTCAAACATTGATATATTGAAGGAAGCATTACATTTTTGATCCCAATGATTTATCACAGCAATCACCAGTCTAATCCTACCAAATGGCAGCTTTGTGAGCATTCACAGTAGACAACTGTTATAATCCCCACAGAGTTGTTTGATTAATCTACAAACTTGCTAACTTACAACTTTAAACTTTGATGGAAGTTGGTATAAACAGAAGGCTTTGACAATTTGTTCGTAAACACATGGCTTATGTTATGTCTATTTGTTCTGGCAGCCCATTGGCTGAGAGGCTGTGATGTCAAAGTTGCATGGGTTTTTCCCAGACCCAATTTTAACTGTGACACTGAGTTGAAACTGTGATGCTCAGTTTGGTGGATTCGCATTGGTTAGAAGCAGGGGAATCTGACCCAGTTTGAAATGACATCACAGCTTGTAGTTAATTTACATATATTGCAATGCTAGAATAGAGTCATCTCTGACATCACAGTTCAACAGCATAGTAAAAAAACTTGAGATTCCGCGTAAGTACGACAAGGACTATAACAATATCACAGGCCTTACAATAATCGATTTCTCAATTTATTTAGAGTCTCAATGAAACGGCATTCCTATTGAAAAGTCGCGAAAGATAAATAAATTGATATCACTGCTCCTTCCTCCGAAGCTACAACTTTCAGAAGCACACCATCTCCCAACGATTCAATTGTATTGCGTGGCTTATTGGCACCATGTGCCTTCATACGCTATTTTCACAATCTACCTATCTCAGCTGACGCCATAGTATTGTGTGTACTTCTGTAGTAAGTGCAGAAAAGTAAAGAGATGTTTAAATGTTATAGCATCAAAAACCAAGGGAGACAAAATGCTGAGAACTGAGTACAATGAGCATAAGTCTTATTCCTGACAAGAGATGTGCCACTAGGCAATTGAAAAGGTGAGGCAACTGTGGAGACATTTCTATTACAGACCACCAGAGTTAAGGTATATCTATATCTCCCAGGGTAACGGAGAGGTTTTTGTGTATGTTCCTTATTACCACTGGCATAACTTACGTAATGGAGTAGTCTGAAGCTAAGACTGCTAATTGGATGGCGTCTGCAGCAGTTAGTATGAATTAGTTGATGATAATAAGTGACATGGGAATCAGTTTTGAACTCATCAGTGAAGATATAATAGACATAAGTTGTAAAGAGTCACTCCAAAGGCCAATTAAAGCCAACTTGGCTTAGAGTTGTGGTATTATGCAACTCATCTGTCCAGTTCAAGTGCATGTTTTATTAATACTAATTCATTTTCTATCAGATCTGGAAACAACAAGCAAAACCCAAAAGCCACAGAGAAATACCATCTTTTGAAGGTTCAATTAAATACATGTCAAAGAGAACAATTTTGACATAGTGTCACAAGCCAATCATATCAATTTCGTATCAGTTCCATTGTTAGCCTGATTCGTATTGTTTTGGAGTCCAGATCACAAAACAAAGCAACAGATGCTGAAAACAAAGCATGTGAAACCCATATGCCCAATCACTCTGACCAAAGCAACAATTGTGTCAGAGGTCAATTGTTGTCAAGTGAGGGAACATGTGATACAACTGATTAGCTAGAGCAAATCTAATAAATGAAGTAAAGAATTTATGCTACCATTTTTTCTGGCAAATATGTATGATTTCATAACTGTAACACCAATTCTCGGGTTAACTTGCTTAATGGCTGGCATGTCATCCTTCAACCCAAATGATATAGTGGTTTGGAGTCTTATAGGTGATGATGTGCAAGGCAAAGAGGACATATATCCCAAGCCTATATCTATAATTGTATAGGCCCTATAGCAAGGGAAATAAGCTGCGAAAAAAGTCAAGCAATATCTTCAACAATTTAACACATTTCCACAACAACATTGGTTAAAATCAGTGGAGCATTGACCACAGGACCTAACACAACCTTAGAGCACCTTCTCACTGCTTTCCAGATTGCACCGGAAGCATTACAGCAGGAACCGGAAGCCACTGACACCCTGAAGACAGAGAGGCAGTGATACGATGACCAGGCACTGTTAGGTTTCTACACCTTCAGCAGTTTAGAACTGTTCAGAACTGCTTAGCAAGTGGTCGTGGTTTGGCTGTAGTTATGCCAGCATTACACCAAAACACTGTGAAGCAGTTAAGGTGCAGTCCGTGCTGAGAGTACTGTTTAACATGGAATTTATCTTTTTTAACATGATGCACATTTTTCAGCTGTATCAACCAATATTATAAATGCAGTTCTTCTTGGAGATACGGAGTCTGTGTCTGTCATAATAATGATGTTTAATGTTCGTGTTTCACAGTTCAATGTTTTGTTGCAGTGAATACAATGCACCCGGCATTGGACCTTTATCATCTTTCACAGAAATGTGTTAATATTTCAATTAAATAGCTAGCTGTTACATACCGTTTTGGTCTTAATTCATGGTTTTTAATCTCATCAGTTGCGTGACTGGGGAAGTAGAGCAAAAAAACAACCATTGTACATAGCTCGATATAGTTTACGTGTGCAAAAAGGGCTATACACTTTTGGATGGGGAATTACGTCCTGTATTCATGCACTTGGTAGACTAATTAGGACAGGAAGAGGACATGGCAATGAGTCGAAGGATGATTGAAACAGCCATCAAACATAAACCCAAGTGACCCGACAAGTGCTGGATTCGAACCCTGGACACAGCGATTGGCATCCTAGCTGAGTACTACTAGACCAACCCTAGAACAGGAAATACAGTCTTGTACGGCATTAATAAATCATAATTTTTAAACATTCATTATGTTGAATAGCCATAAATTCCAATTGACTGTTATCCAAATACTCTTGTTGATTGTCACTCTAATCCATAATGGATAATATTGTGTGGAAGCTGTAAGGTCAATCAGGTACAATTAAAAATGCATATATATGAAAAAGTTTTCCAGTGATAAATTGATTTGATGGCCTTGACCACAAAAACAAAGCAGGGGTTAAAACCACACAGCAGCTGTGTGGAGAGAGTGAAATATTATCATGGCCTTGACCACAAAAATATTCTTGAAATATATACCTGTTCAGCATGGCCCAGTGCCTCTCAGCTACCCCCCACCCCTTCCAGATTCGTAACAACTTTCCAATGCACCCAAAAACAACAGCAATGCTAAACAACAATAACAAAAAGTTATATGGTCTATGTAAAGGTGCACTGAAATCGCCAATTTGAAGAATTAAAAAAGAGTTCCACCTTTAATCGCTGGGTGCCTCTAATTAAACTAACAACAACAAATAAATAATGGACTTGCCCTTCAATGTAGATATGAATCAATAAAAAAACACTCTATCAAATTGGCTGTATCTAAACTAGGTACAATTGTTTGTTTCAATAAATTTATCCCGTAGGCTTCACACTTTTTTATTTAATATAATAAGTCCCTTCTAATTTTGTGAAAGCCTTCTTGATTAAGATGATAATGGCCAAAATGGTCAACATGGTAAAAAAAAACCAGATTCTTTGAGGAACCAAATATGTATTTTCTATTGTCAGGAGACTCAAAGACTTCTTTTTCATTAAATGGATGGATGGATAATTGGTGCATTATGTCCTGTATTTATGAACTTGGTAGGCTAATTAGGACAGGAGGAGGACACGGAAATGAGGCAAAGGATGATTGAAACATCCATCCGACTTAGCCCCAGGCGACCAGGCTGGAGCTGGATTCAAACACTAGATCCTGCGATTGGCAGCTCAGCATGTTACCACTAAACCAAGTGCCCCCCCCCTCTTTTTCATTAGAAGTTTCGCCTGACAGATTCGTAAACAAACCTGTCCATGAACTGCGAAAAGGCTGCCTAAATCATGTAGCCTTGCCCCAACTGCCAACTATATGAACTTTGTTATTCCCAGACCTCAGAAGACCTAGAACTTAGTAACAGCTATAAGATTAGCATTGATTAGCATCTGTATCTTGATAGAATATCATAAGATAAGATAAGATTAGATAAGATAAGATTACGTGAGATGAGATGAGATTAGATGATGCGATATGAGATAATAAGAGAAGATATGGCAAGATAAGACATGAGTCACATGACAAGATAATATAATGATAATAAGATAAGATTTAATAAGAAGATAAGGTGAGAGAAAGTGAGTCATAATTTATTATGTTACACTGTCCAGGCAATAAGCCAAGTAACTGTAACCAGAACCAAGGTATAATCTTATGGTAACCCAAGTTCTACCAAAGCTAGCCTAATTTTGTGTTTTACTTCTGCTTTCAAAATCTTAAATCAGTGGCGTAGCTAGGGTTTTTCTCTGGGGGGGCAAATGACCCCCAATTTCCCCAAAAAGTAATCATCGACATAGGAGTACGACAAACCATTTTCCTGAGCTTTACTGGATTCTCAAATTACGCATGGTCGGCAAAAGCAAAATTTGCTTTCGTCATATATAGGCCATTTTTGCACTGTGGACTCCTAAACTGATAATAATTAAGTGCCCAAAAACCCCAATTTAATTTTGTGCACAAATAGCCTAAATCTGTGGTGTGGCTTCGTCAATCTTACATGTATATCACTGATTTGATGCATGAAGTTTGATTCAATGATTTTATTGCCAAATCCTCGGTATCACAGCTGGACCACAGAACAATTTCGGCCTTAGTAATTTTGGTATTCAGACAAGGTCAGTTTTTGGCTTAAAAATTTACTGAAAATATTCCAAAAATGACTTAGAACCATACATGCAGATTTCATGGATAACCACATAATCAATTAATGCTAACCAAAACAGATTTCAATTTATTTTTTCTGTGATTAACTCTCCTCCTTTGGTTAGTGTCTATCAAATTTCTTGTTGTATGTAAAATACTACCAACATGAATTTAAACAGGATTTCCAAGCAATATCTTCAGAGTTCCTTTCCCCTCTCCTTTGTTATTCTTTCTTTCCCTCCGCAGGGTGTCCACCAGAGAGGGAAAATAGGGAAAATGGTGAAAATCACCTGCAGGGAAATATCACAGAATTTGAAATTTGACCTGAAATTCACAGAAAACACAGAGAATTTGGTTTTACTTTTGGAAAGATGGAATAAATGCTTTCTTTTTGAGCTGAATCCCAAAAAGTCCGCGTTTGTGGATACCGATAAAACTAGGTTCGAGTAAGGACAGGGAAAACATTCGATGAAACAGCGAAAAATCAGGTAGTACATGGAATTCATTCATCAAATTACAGTAGATATCTGGTTCCTTTTCCTCTTTGTTTCCCTTTTCTTTCCCCATTTTCTCTGCATTTTCCTCATTTTCTCCCTTTTCCCTCATTTCCCTATTTTTTCCCCATTTTTCCCCAAAAAATTTCTCAGGTTATTTGACATCGGTGTCAGCCAATCACATACCAGTATATATCTGGGTGAAAATTCCTATAATATTCTTTGTTGTCCTCCCCTCGTCTCATGTTTCACTGTTGGAGTGTCTGCCTCATGGTATAAGCCGGTTATTCACCATGGCATCGGGAATGTGCTAAAGCACTCGGTTGATAAATCACATATTCCCTCTCCCATGGTGAATAACCAATACAAATTCCTCTTCAGAAGAACCATCCTGCTAAATGATGTCATATGGTGAATTCCAGCGAAGGATTCATCCACAGTAGACTAAACCTGTGAAATTCACAGCTTGTTGACCGAACAAAACATATACAATTGTATAAATTTGCTATGTTTTTTTAAATAACATTTAACCTATTTTTTTTTCTTTTTTAAGTTACACATTGATGAAAACCATTGATTCCTAAACAACCAGCATACGTAATGAAAACATTGATTGTGTAATTTGTGATTTTAATTGCCTCAAATATTTTTTACGTAATATAATGACATATTGATTATTTTGCATTAAACTGCAAAATGTGTTTATTAAAAGCTTTTAATATCCAGTAATTGTGAAATATTGCGGACCAGTTCAAAACATAAATGTTGAAAAACACCAGCGTGATATTATCAAAAAGTATGTTCTATCTTAATAGCCTAGAAAAAGAAGATAAAATTGAATCCAATCCTGACTGGCAAAAATTAATCAGTATAACATTCAACTCACATATTTGTCTAACTTTCACACTAGAACTACAGAAAATTGTCTTCAGTATTGAGATGGAATACTTTGTTGAGTGGAAATGAACCCAGCTGGGTGGCTGAGTGGTTACAGTCCCGACCTGCTCCGTGAAGGTGTCTGCCTTGGTTTGAACCCAGGGTTGTTAGCCCAAAATATTTTCAGTGGACTTTCAAGACCAAAATCCCAGCTTGATGTCGTTCGGATACAACTGAATTGACCTCTACTTTCAGATGAGACATTCAGTTGGTGGCCCCTTGTATAACTATCTGTGTTGGTCAAGTAAAATGAATCCCTCACATGGTAAATATATGACATGTTGAGGACTCCCGCGCTCTCGCTCCCATCTCATCAATCAACCATCGTGAGTACCTAGTGCCAAGCATAGAGGGTTGCATATTTACTATAATTTGTCTATCTGTTTAAGTGATGTAATTGTTGGTCTAATCTTCTAGCAAATTGTCGGCCTGATCTTGTAACAACAATCATCTCAAATGTTACTTTATACAGCTGTGTATTGTATGAAAGGTTGATCTATGCCAGTCATTTAATAGCAGTATTATGGTTTATTATGAATAGCAATCATGACACTGAAGTTTTAATAGTTTATGAACTAAAGGTCAGTAACCCTATATGATAGGATTCCACTTCCGCAGTTGTTACTTATGCATTTCTATTTGTCTTACTTAAGCTACTTTCAACAGTGACTTCTGTAATTTAATGAAGGTTTTGTCCAGTTTTTTATTTGTCAAATTTTAACCAACTTCTAATTTAAATAGACCATTTCAATTGTGGGCATCGATTTTTTTTTTCAGTTTTTTTTTTCTGAGAAGTTCATTTGCTATGATACCAAAATGAAAATTTGTTTGCATGGGTTATGTTGAGAATGATTGACAGAAACGACCATCCAACCACAATTTTACCAGCTCAAAACACCTGATTGTTTGTTGTTTGTTTGTCTGTTTGTGTTTTACGCCTCTGCAGCACCTTAGTGGGCTATTTCAAGGCTGGCGATCGCCGTACACTGGCAATTGTCCAGCGTACATTAAGTACGTAAATTCTACGCGCGAAACTCACAAAAAAAAGCCGATCCGTAGTACGCACGTACATTTTCGTACGAATTTCGTAAGAATTCATAAAAATTTCTGACAGGACTTTTCATTTACTTTGGCCATTTTGGCACAATATGGTTATCACCAGTAGAGACCTTGAATTTGTTTATCTAAAAAAAATCAACAAAAAAATCCAGTTAAAAAGCCCAAAAACCAAGTTAACGCGAATGAAATCCATACCAGAATTTACGTATGTTTTACGTACGTACATTTTCGTACGTATTCCATACGTGAAAACAGTCAATTTACGTACGAAATACGCAAGAAAGAGCACCGTACATTTTACGTACGCTGCACAATTGGCCATGTATGATGATGAGATGAGAGGACTGTGAGTCGGGCACATACCCTATTAATTCAGGGATGCCCAGGGTCTTTCAGTTGCCCCAGCATAGAATACTGGATACGACCCACCTCCATTTAATGTCCCATGGGCTCAGACTAAAGTGAGTTCCCAGGGTGAGATTTGAACCGTCACCCTCAAAGCCAGTTGACAAGCGCACTTACCAATTAGGCCAAGTAGTACCAAATATAAACAACATACCTTGACCAATGGCATATGCCATATGTTATGTATTACTTCATTTACTGCACAAAGCCACTGACTAAACAGACACCAAAATAGGAAAGGGCCTTCAGACATTGAATGACTGAAACAGCTATCATACTCAGACATAAGCTGGAATCAAACCTCTGAACCATTACAACAAAGCCATTCGAAGCTTAACCCGTTACCGCACAGCTAACCCCGCTAACCTCGCTAACTCCTTTAAGCCTTCACCCTCTTTATTTGTGAGGGGCTAATGATATTCACCAAGGCTTCCATAATGGGAATCCATGAATTGGTCAGCTTAAGCCTTATGGAAAGCCACTTGAATTGCACATTTTTCGGTAAGCTAGAATTCCTGCATTATGGCATCATAGCGGCAACTGGATCTGTTCCAGAGTTTGGCAACGGAGTCCAGAATTTGTGTCGCCATTCTTCTGGTTCTTTCATCTGCTCGGTGCACTAGAATGTGTGTAGTTTTGTCGTTGTCATAGCTACGTGATATTCTTACTACAAATGGTGTTTTCCATCAAGAAGGGACACAGAAAGACTTTTTGAAAAAAAAAGAATGCCCCCTCTCTCGACAGTACACATTCAATTGCACCAACTCTGGTCATGTTATCACGTTAAATTCTGCACAATGCAGATTGATTTAAAAGCTACACATCACACAGATGATGATGAGTGACTAGAATCTTTTTGAATCTTGTACTCAACGTTTCACATCTTATTTAGAGAAGGTCTAAAAATCTTCATATTTATGGTGCCAAAAACATGGCATCCTCTAGGCCAGGTAGCGTAAGTTACTACAATCTTTTTACAAGTATCTAATACTCAACATAACACATCTCATTTACAGAAGGTCTCAAATCTTCCGTTACTTAAATATAACACCATCCAGGTTGTAAGAGACTAAAACACATCGTAAGAATTTCTTAATGAGAAGAGCAGTCTAGATACTAGAGTATAGTATACTCTATTGGACTATTCAGGTACACTTCAGTCTACACAAGAGCCCAACTAATTAATGGTAATCAATGAAATGGCATGGGGCTACCATACCTGGTAATTTGTGAGATCTGCTACTGTCAAGTCCACTCCAATTAGCTAGTGTAGTTGTTACGTAAAATTCCATAATATCAATGTCTCTCATTGTTCAGAGGAGAAGATAAGTAGGTCTAGTCTATATGGAGGAGATGACACAAGTTTACAGGTACAAAGTAAAATTTGAATTTTGAGTGTGCCTAAATGATTGAGATGGTTGCATAATTCATTTGAGCTAACACAGCCTGTTGTTTTGAGTTATAACAACATATAGATTATCATAGCTATAAACAGCAAGATATGTTAGCTCAAAGGAATTGTGCAACCATCTCAATCATTTAAGCGAACTCCAAATTTCAAATTTTACAGTGAAGGTCTGAGATCAATGAGAAAGTTGAGTGCATAAATTAATCTTAACATTTCCAATCAACAACTTGACAAATCCTACGTTTCCCCAAATATGGGTGGGTTCAATATTTCTAAAATCGGTCTGAAACTGGTTGCGGTGTGATGTTAGGCATTATTGTAGCATTTCATAAATTCACAAAAATAGATCTTCATGTTAGAATTCAAATAAAAGAAATTCAAAATAATGATAAAAAAAACTATAATATATTATATTAATGTGTCAAGAAAGACATCTTCATCCAAATCATAGCTTTGAGCAAATTAAACACACTACATGCGCCTTCCAGGATAATATACACTATATTATGTTGTCGTATACATGTAGTGTGATGTAATTGATTGCATAATATAGCAATTACTTGATCTATTAGCGTATTAACCTATATAATTCATGTAAGCCAGCAAATATACACAGCAAGAGGTCCAAATAATGTACATGAATAATCCCATGAACAAAGATACCAAATTTATGTTATTTTCTAAGTATAAACAAGGCTCTCAATCACTGAGATGCTATTTCTCTGTATATGTGAGTGGTTATAATTACTCCAAATGTTTCATTATAGTCTTTTCAGACATACTGGAGCACATCCAAGGTAGAATACTGTTTATTCACACTGCCTGCGCTTGTTTACTACAAGACTATTTTACAATAAACACCAAGCCAAGCTAGTTTATCACACTTCTTTTTGGATCTTTATAGACTGACTATGTGGACTACCACAGCCTGTAGAAACCAGATTTAAGCAGATAGCTAAGTTCATAATAAAGAGTACTGTCCTCTATTGAGCTTGACTAATGAGTTGAGAGTATTTCACATTCACTACATAAGCGGGATCTCTGGAATAGTAAGGTTAGATAGAGGTTAGATACACAAGCAGAACAGCATTGGGCAGCCCCAGCATGAGCTAGCATGCCACTCTATCATAGTAAGCTGGTGTCAGTGGCTCTGCAGGAGCTGGAACAACATGTAGCAACACGTATATTATGTAAGGGTAAATACTTCTGAAGCCAAATCACAGCAGCAAACTATAGTCAAGGGGGACAGAGGTCTATAATGTACCTTCAGCCAGTACCATTACATTGTTGGCACACAAGCATAGTGCCAGTCAGTACATGTAAAGTTGGATCACATATTGATGCCTCGATCGATAATGCTAAAAATAGAAGCATGTCTAGGTCAGCTATCCAGCTCCAGCGATTTCAGTGAGCACTGTTTGGATGCAGAGGCACAAAATCCAGGTATTATCAGATAGATAGATAGATAGATAGATAGATAGATAGATAGATAGATAGATAGATATATAGATATATAGATATATAGATATATAGATATATAGATATATAGATAGACAGATAGACAGATAAAAAGATCTGCCTGAAATGATGTCTTCCCTGTCGAACCTTAATGAGGAAGACAAAACGCAACCTGAAAAAGATTGAAATAGTTTATCACAAATTTAATCCCTTACCCAATATTTGTGAGTTTATTTACTTGTGCAACATATAGACAATGATATAAGGGACTCCAAAATAGATATGAAGGACTCCAATAATGGTTTGATCAAGACAAAAGATCAAGGACAAAAGGATGATTGTACCTCTGAGACTCCAAACAGGGAAACAGAATCAAGCCCATAGCCATCCTGTTTGGCACCATATCCTCTTTCGCCAGAATCGAACAGAATACCAGAAACAAATTGGCCAATGGACTTGCCTTTTACTTTCAGTTTTACAGCTGCTATACCATGCAAAACCTTCTTTTGGAGAAAAAAAAAAAAATTTTTCATCACTGCCTTTATCCTTCTCTTCCATTAGAGATCAGCTTGAATTGGCCTCAGAGGACTGCAGTTGCATCTACCCGCCGAAACCTTCATATTCAATATATTCTATCATTTGATATAGACAAAAAACATTTATTGGGCAAATCTGTATTAACATATCCCATTCTCTCTTTCTTTTCGCATCAACCAACCTGGTTGGTGGCAAGAACTCGCCTCATAGGACTGGACTCTATATCAACCTACATACCAAATATACCTGCAAGCATGCAATAGCTCTGGAACAAGGCAGGAAGACGAAGATCTCCTTCATTCCTTCATTACCAGTCCAAACAACTTCCCTAATCACCTCATTCATTTACATATAACCTACTTTTCTGGAACACACAGGAACTGGCTAGATAAAGACCTATCTACAGCTTTTCTGTTGCAGTAAAGCCATTCGAAAAATCAACTAACGGTCCAACATCGGCTGCACCATATGGTTAAACCTTTGTGTGTGTTCTTATTATCCGCTTCCAGGAATACGTTTGTACTTTTTCGAAACCTTTTAACAAGAATTTGCCGTTTCAACAACACAACTTCTTACATTGACACCTCATTGATCAAACCACAATGGTGTAAGAAAGCATATTGTGACAATGACTTCAGGCAATCCGAGGCAAACAATAAAACGATAGATTTTATCGATGTGTAAAATATCATTTGCAAACACGTATGTCATTCGAGCAATAAAAATATAACAAGTGTATGAAGGTAACATAATCATGATAATAGTTACAGTCATGAGCAGTTTTATGTCTTTCTTTGCAGCTTATGGGTAATCAGGATAAGCACATGCAGCAGTTATGAGGATGGATGATTGAAAGTCACACCTTCTAGCCATGCCTGAAGCAGGAATCAAATGATCGACATTCTTTTAGAGCAAGCCTAGTGTACAGTGACACATTCGTGGTAAAAAGATGTCTGTACGATTATAATAATGAACAATACACTCTAAAAAATATATTTTCACTGTAAAATTTGGATTGCAAGTTAGCTTAAATGATATCAGCTCATGATCGGTTGAACAATCCCTTTGAGTTAGCATAAATTGTAATATTTAGTTATGATAATCTCTCCGTTGTCATAACTTCAAACAACAAATTATATTAGCTCAAAGGAACTGTGCAACAATTTCACTAGATCACTTGTGCTGACCCCAAATTCAAATTTTACAGTGCTGCTTTTACAAATTGCTGACAGAAGCAGAAATACAGGAAGTAAACTAATTCTTCCAAATTCCCTACCAACATCACACAGACGTAAAAACGACCAAAGACATCAGGTCTAAATCCATAAGCTGCAAGTTTTGATGGTCTATGGATCACGACGGGAGAAGCATAAGCTTCGACAAATCCCATCCAACGTGTGATATTGGGATGTTTTGATACAATTATAGACAGACACATTAGCTAGCCCCCATAAAAATCAAACATTGCCAACTCATCTAACTTGCAGCATATAGCAACAGGAGTCGGAATTGATATGACTCCATTTGACGGATGAGTGCAACATTTACATCCGATTCACAATTGGGTTCGGCATTCGTCAGTCATCAACGTAAAGAAAATATGAAAAAAATGTTTATGGCAACAGAGAATTGAGGTTGATAAGCAAACCACACAAGAGAAACAGAATTGATTTCGAGAATATGCAAAGCTGAAAATAAACATAAAAAGAAAGGGATGAAAATTTCTTGTATAAGGTAGCATCTGGTGAGACAGTGAGAGAGATCTCAGTTTTGGTTACAATTCCTCCGCCAGCCCCCTTGGACCTCGTATTTCATTAATGTGAAACTAACAGCAACCAATGTTCATAATTAACAAGCCATTGTATCACTTAGACCCTTTTCAAAGCTAAAACGTTTTGTGATGACATATAGCATCGGTGATTTAAAATACTTGTCCGTATTAGAAAACTCCCCAGTCAACAGATTTTAAACTTTAGATTTCATATTCTGGTATATCTTAAATATAAAGTAATATATTGTGTGCATTATTACACAAAATTATACCTCCCTGCTGTTAAAATGGCAATTATCATTTATATAACACATAGATCGAAACTTTGTTTCTTAGCATATTGCTGCAATTGAATTTTAAGGTCATTAATCAACAATATTTCAAGGACGCTAAGGACAGGCGTGGACCAGAAAATTACGAAGAATGATTGGCTTCCATCAGGCCAAGGAATAAAGCAGGTATCAAACCTGGTTCCACAACAGGCAGAACCAAAAACTTTGTCGGTGTAATGGATGATCGAAAAAGCACACCCTCAGCGGGCCTGTTAAAGCATAAGCCTTTCTCAACTCCTGGAGTATGCAGCCAAGCAGCCATTTCCAGCGCACACTAAAACTGCCATCACTGTCTGTAGCCAAGTACGATTTACAGCAGGATGCAGCGAAGCAAAGACTTATGGAAGATCAACTCAGTTCCTCCATGCATGGCTGGGACTCTAACTCGCAACATCTCAGTTGCCAGACGAGCACTTTATCCACTAGACCACAGCACCTCACAATATAACCAAGCTAATGCATCCCTCCATAATAATACTGTCTTTATGTGGAATGGCAAAGTCAGAAATCAATAAAGCAGACTTGCTGAGGCTAAGACAGATAAATATCAAGATGGCTGCCAATATGGCCGATAATTCAATTACCGCTATCTTTGCTTGTGTAGATAAAATGTTTGGTCAGCATAGTGTGTTGTCTTCTTGTGGGTATATCGCTATATCTACATCAATTGTATTGGTTGTGGGAAAAGGGTTTTGGCTTAGGGAGGCAGTGGTAGATATCCACAAGCAGATAGCCATCTTATCAAGGGAAACTCATCATAGAAAACCATAGGACGCCAATTTATCATAAAGGAGGTCCTGTGTGGTCTGTGGCACATTGCCAATACTGATTTTCACAGAGTATCACCCAGATCACTTTATAATTACTCCTCTCATCATTTTTGTCATCGTTTTATGTGCACTCAATTGATTTGGCTAACTGAAACCAAAGCCAAACACAGAAATCCCATGATTAAATCAATTACATATCCGTTAGGGAAAATCCACTAGAATCCCAGATTCCATATTACCCTATCTCGTAATCTTATCTCGAAGCAATCATAAAACTGTCACACATCACATTTATTTCGTTCTATACTGTTGACCCACTTTCCTATTTTTTCGTCTCAGCATTTGTTCTTTCTCCTTTCTTATCCAATTGAGGTCTGGTATTGCTTACTTATTGTTGCTTTGGACTTATCACTTCAGCAAAGCCTTCTGTAAGACACACCCCCAAAGGCAGCCAACGAAACAGCTTCGATTCTGAGCAGATACTAATTTACGCACTGCGTAGGTTCATGAATTTTTTGGCAAAACTATTCAAATACATTAATAGATAAATCTCTCAATTAGCACCTCTTTGGTATGCGAATGGTTTCACAGTTGTGAAAGGTTTCATGCAACCAGCCAGTGCCGACTGCAGAGTGTCACTTCGATGTGATACTGCTGCTGTAACACACTTTATTTTAACACAGTGAGACTTTGACACTGCTATAATGCATTGCAAGACTTTGATACTGCAATATTGTCACCTTGCAAGAGCTTGATCTACTGCAATAATGCACTTCAAGATTTTTATTTTGATATTTTCAATTTGCAGACTGGCTTTGCTACGTCATTGACAGTTTTCTGTTGGTCTCATAATCTCCTTATTTGATGAAGTACCTTAAGTCATTTACAGCTCTCGCAATTGCTCTGAAGAAATACATTTTTTTCATAGTGTGGACCTATGATGTCAAAGCTGGAGACTCCATTGGAACCTATAGAACTTTGCTTCTAGCTATGCTGTCATAGGTCAAACTGGCCAATAGCATTTCATGTAGACAACTTCATCATAGCCTGGCAATTATGTCATGGCCAGATGAGCCAATGATACCATAGCAAAAACTCAAATGTTGACGGGGAGGGGGGATTGTTTATTATCCAGTGATTCCAAAAGTGCCTGAACTTCGACCAAGCATGGTTAATAGGATAAATGGATATTAATCACAGTTGTTCACCAAAATGCTTCTGATCTAAATTGTATTTGATATTATGGATCTGTCAAGTTAAGCATTTTGTTTACTGTTGCAGTTTTGTTGGCTCCTTTCAGTGAAAAACTACCAACAATTACTTTAATCCTATATTGTTTTATTGGTTACTACAGTTCACAGGAGTTAATATGTAATAGATAACGCCCTCGTTTGTGACGATATGCAATATATCCTAGTTCTTTAGCCCGAGGATTATTGCATATGGTCACAAACAAGGGTGTTATCTAACTTATACCACTAAGTACAAAACAAATTAATTTAAATCCCTTTGTTTGCCTTCAATCCTTCTTGTTTGACAACATTTCATTGTATTTGTCGCACATTCATGTTCCTCAGTTCATTTGAAGGTTGGCAGCCCTAAAGGCAACAGGTCAGAATTTTTTGTTCTCAGGAAATAATACAACACATTAATTTTGTAGATAGAAAGATAGATAGAAATATCGATAGATAGATAGAACACAATACATTAATTTCATAGATAATTTTTTAGATAGATAGATAGATAGACAGATAGATTGATAGACAGATAGATAGATAGGTAGGTCGATAGTGCAGCCCTCTCAGCCAAGGTCTTTTTGGTGAGGCTGATTATTATAATCGCTGAGCAAATTTTATTTTGAAGTTAAGAAATACATTCGTAAAATAATAGGAAGCAAGGAGCAGGGGTTCGGGGGCAGCCCCCGAATTAAGAAGAAAAAATAATTCTTTGAGCTTGCCAAATGGGGCCAAAATTGCTGGTCTGCTGCTCCGCTATTTTTTTTTGCAGCTTGCCTATCCAAAGTGAAACTATTTTATCAAGTGACCTTAAATTTGATCATTCATTTAGATATTGGTATAAAAAAGAGTGAATACAGCCTTTTTATTGAGACCAGTTACACTTGATAGAATCTTCCTCCTTGTTTACTGTCTGTGTTGTTCCGTTTTAATCCTTTGTTGGTCAGTTTTGTTTCAGTGTTTCCTTCAACTTTGTCAATTTGTAGTCAGCCAAGCATGCAATATCATGGTCAGGTGTATGAGCTGTGATATGCATTATATCAGAGCTAAATCCTGCCTTCTGATTGGCCAGAAAAAGCAAACAGTGGTATAAGGAGATATGAGGATCAATTGACAGCTTTTGAGCAGATTCCCCCCCCCCCCCAGAAGTTGTCCAACCTTGCACCTGAGTTGTTGTGATATTATTGGCCGCTCTGGCAATGATGCAACTGCAAGGCTATGATGAAACTGTCCACAACGGATGCTATTGGCCAGTTTGACCTATGGCATCATTGATTGCACCAATTTTGCATATCCTCTAGTGGTTGGCAATGGAGCATCCACCTATGAAATCATAGGTTCATTCTGGCACTAAGAAAAAAAAGTGATTTCTTCAGATCAATTGCTAGAGCTGTAATTAGTTTGTTTATTGTCATCCATGTTGCTAGATATGATAAGCATTGAATCAACTAATTGACCATAACTGACACAAACAAAACATTCTTAAGCCAGTGACATCACACGACCAAGTTGAAAGTTAAAAGAGCTATCACAATACTGCAACACATAATATCTACAGCGACATATAATTCCGCCAATAGAGTAGAACAGATTCTCATGAAATATATTTCATGATTATCAACAACATATGTAACAATTAAATGTAGCTGACTCGCAAGTCTCGCATGGCCCTTTGTGGGGCTTGATATCCTGTTGATTTTTTTGTGTTTTTTGTATCATGTCAAGTTTCGTTTCTGTGATTCTTTGTATCTGCTTATCTTTAGCATCTTGTCTCTGTTTGCAAGTCAAATCGGTGTTATACCTTTATTCTTCAATGCATGTTTGTCAACAAAGGAGTGTAAACACACCTCAATTGTTTCACACTGTTAAGAAGCTATTTTGGTTCACCATAAAAAATAACAGCATTTTTAAAGTCATTTCCAAAAATATGGTAAATACTGATATAGTTTTACGCGCGAATATAAAAAAAACAATTATTTTCTGAATATATTTAAACATTTTAAACATTTACTGTATAATAATTTTTGTCAATGGTGGTTATGCTGCAACTCATTTTTTGGTTAAGCTCAAAATACATATCACTTCACACCGAAAGGCATATGTATTTTATGTATGTATATAGTGTTTCACTGTCCTTATACTAAGTTAATCACAATCAGTCTGATAGTTCTATTGTTCAGGAACCTTTTTTTTCAAAGCAAACTTTAAAAGGTGCGCATACATGCTACCGTTTTGGACACAAACTGCTTTCTTTACAATTTCCAATCCTTAAAATCATTGCTACATTTTCCATATAACCATACAATCTGTTTTTCACTATAGTATCATTTCACCAATGATCTCAATAAATTGATGCACTCTAAAAAATGTCGGGACAAAATTGGTTTTTTTAGATTCAAAATGGTTTTTAAAAAAATCCATGTTGGTTTTTTGCATTGAAATTTGGTTTTTCAAAAAACCATTTTGAATCTAAAAAACCAATTTTGTCTGAAATATTTTAGATTGTGATCTGTACTCTTGAGGCATGTGGTCTTTGGTTATTCAGAATATTAATATTATGTATTTATTATGGTTAATCCAAAATTATCATTCTAAAAATTGCAACATTTGGGAAAGTTTTATCCTAAAGAAAACAAATATTATAAAAGGGAGATGTTTATCTAAAACTTTAGTGATATACAAGTGTTCATGATTTGACAGTTAATACGTTAAAGAAATAATATGATGTCATTTGTTTATATTTCATAAATTGTTAAAGGATTTCGCAGTTTCTGTCTGAATTGAAAGGAATATTGAGTTACTGAGTAACCACAGTTTTATATTCATAATATGAAAATCTATGGGAGGAAATCTCATCCAGGTATAATAATGCCACTGTACACATAAAATCCAATTGAAATTGATAACTGTCTGTGAAACATACTTGAAACATGCTTTATAGTTGATTAAAATAATGATGATGAAAATTATGATACGATATCCTATTCTCCAACGGAGATGAACTAATTAAGATGCACCGAAATAAATGCAGATCGGATTCAAGCAACTACATAATAAATTTACATGGGACTTAAAGTCACACTGTAATGGTCTATTTTTTTTAAAGCCTCAAGCTTTACATTCAGTGAAACACTGCAAAACAAAATTAATAAAAGAGTTTTTTGGGTAGTGTGTCATTTTAATGTTGGCCAGGGCTAGTAATAACAACCAGTTGCAAATGGTTTTCCTCATCTACATTCTATTATCTTTCAAGACCACAACAATAAGAGGAGACTATACATTTTTGATGCAGGCACAATTATCGTTCAGCATGCTGTGAAAAACATCCATGTAAGGTTAGTTTATGATGAAGGAGGTCTGAGTGCACTTCTATTTATAAAGCAAAAACATTGCTGTACCTAAAGAAAAGCAGTTTTTTGTGACTATAAATATTTCAAACATTCCTTTTGCTTAATTTCTTTAACTTCTGATCAACATGTTACCTAAAGTTTATTAGTGATGACAAAAATTGCTCTTTTTTTCCAAACTGATTTATGGTCTGTTCATAAACATAAAAGCGAATATCTCTAGATATAATTTATATAAAATAAAGGCCAGGCTGCATGGAGACCTTTCTGCATATTGATCTAGGCATATGCATTTTAACTTAAATTTAATCAAAACTCAATATAATTCTCAACACGAATTAGGACTGAGTAAAGACCTATTTAAACCCTCCTTACAACTGTTTTATGATATAAAAAGTACATATATGTTAATTCAGTATAAACCTTCTATAAAATTGGTTTGCAACCATCTGCAAAAAAATTGTCCATAGAATAATTTTCAAAAGTAGATCCAATTGCGAACATATCTTCCATTCAAACGATAACTTCAGTTCAGCATGATTGTGGTAAAAAAAATTCCACATCACACGACCAATGGAAATATCAATAAAGTACCTAATGAATCTGAAGAAAAAGAATCAAAAGTGCCTTAAAACTTGCATGGTGACTTTCACTTTCCTCTCAATATTTAATGCAAACTATCCTTATTGAAAAGGTGTTCATAGAGACTATAATAATAATAATAGATGCTTAGCAAAACGTTTTGCTTCATGCCAATTTGGATAAGATTAATATCTAGGCCTATATATAGCTTTTCATTGTCATAACATCAATTTTTAGTCGGACATGCTATCTTTGACATATTTCTATAGATTTGTTAAACTCTATTGGTAAATATTTTATGAATTCTTATAGTGCCACATCTATGTTTCTATTCCTATTGTTAACATTTTAGGAGCAATACCTGCTCATTAAAAATGTAAATGATAACGATTGTTCATATTTGATGTCTAAGTGTTCTGCACAAAGAAAATCAATTGTAGCTTTTGACTGTACACAGCGAGCCCAAACCAAATTTGGGGTTAAAAAAATGCCCCAGCATAACGATAGGCACCGTTACGAAGCTGAAGATGAGACGAACAAGCAGATATAAAAAACAAAAAAATCTGTTGAAAACTTTTTGAGATATTGATTTTTTTCACTTTCTGATTTATCACACCCCATTTTTAACATCACAAGTCATGTGGAGAGTCTGTTAAATGAGCACCGCCTTTGCAAAACCAGTTTCGATGATACAAAATATCATTCAAAAAACATAGTAATCTTTTTTCTTTTGTTTTTAAGTTATGCAGTTGCATTTAATGCAAAAAAGGTGTGACAAACTCATGCATGCGTAATTTCCAAGTAAAGTGTAAATTTTTCATAAGAATTGCAAAAATTTGCATGCTCAACTATTCCCGGGCATTAGCAAGTAGTACTATGAAACGTATGTGCGTACATATTTGACAGAGCTTTTGTACTGATATATTTTTATCCTATCAATTAGGGAAAGTAAGGAGAAAACACTTCACTTTATTTTGATTTTATGAAACAAACAACAATGTTAGCTGAATAATCTAACATTACTTGACATGTTTAATACTGTTTGACTACAATCCAATTGAATGATAAAAGGTTTTTCAGCAGAAGAACATCCATGGTCTTCTGCCATTAACTTCAACTCATTTCAGGAATGAAATGACAAATTGATTAACCATAGCATTATGAATAGCTAAAACTCTTTATATTAAATGTCCATTCGAGTTTCCAAACCTGTGCACTGCCTGATATCCAATCCATTCACCCTATTTCATAATTCTGTGATTTTATTTTTAAAATGAATGTGAAACCAACTGATTGAAATTAAGATACCAAAGTTCATAAAACCAATTGCACACTTCTTCTTTCTTTAAAATGCCAAACTGCCAAAGGCAAGCACACTGGCAGACATCTAAGTATTTATAACCATACATTTCATGAAGAATTTTACCTTTCCAGAATAGCCTAATCTTTTTATTACCCTAATTTTCAATTTTATTAAACAACAACTATTATCTAATTTGTTTTGTGTCAATAATCAAGAAATTGTGGTATTTCCTTGGTAAAGACAGCTAATAATTCTCTATTGCTTCTGACAAAATTCTTATAAATACACCAAAGGAAGTTTGTCACACACTACGTCAATATATGACTTTTCCCAATAAAGATAACATTCTGTTTAATTTTAAAATATCATCTAAAACACACAAAAATATTGTTTTGAAGTTTGCTCACCTGACTTTGTAACTTGCACCCCAGTTAGATGGAATATTACCAAAACAAAGGAATGTGACAAACCAGAAATTGAAAAATTGCAATATCTCAAAACGTTTTCAACAGATTTTTTTGTTTTTTACATCTGCTTGTTCGTCTCATCTTTAGCTTCGTAACGGTGCCTATCGCTATGCTGGGGAATTTTTTAAACCCCAAATTTGGTTCGGGCTCGCTGTGTGTATATACACGTGATACACACGTGAGATGGTTTTATTATTGATTGGGCATTTTTGCACACAAATTGAAATGTTGTCTGTGTGAGGGACCAAGACTTTCCCTAAAGGACTGTACTTTTCAAATGTTGTTGTCCTCATGAAAGGCACTGACTTGCGTTGAAGGGCAGTACCAGTCATTGCTGTCTCTGTGAGACGAAGATACCCTAAAGGACTGTGCCTTTTTGCTGTCTTTGTGAAAGACGGTGACTTGCCTTGAAGGGCAGTAATTGTCATTGCTGTATATAACATACAAAAATTGTAAAGTAGAATCTGTTTTAAACTGTTTGTAAGTGCCAATGTCCAATGAAGCAATGCACAATTAATTTCATTGGAATCGAACATCATAGCCTCAAACATGATTGATAGTACACTCTAAAAAATTGCAGACAAAATGGTTTTTTGAGATTCAAAATGGTTTTTTGAAAAACCAAATTTCAATGCATTGAAATTTGGTTTTTCAAAAAACCATTTTGAATCTCAAAAAACCATTTTGTCTGCAATTTTTTAGAGTGTACATGTACATTGTAAAACTACTGAACAACCTAAAAATGTCAAGCAATTACAAACATTCATCTCAAATATACATGCACATGCATGCATTTTAAAGTAGTTACATTTAAACAATTTAATTGGAATTTCCAACAGCAGGCTGCAGAGAAAAGCCAAGATTCTCATTACCACACAGAAAGCAAACAGGGACATAAAATAAGCCGAAACTTCAAGACATTCTGTCGTTTCAATTTGCTGACAAGGAAAATTTAAAGATGCTTGCAAGCCAAAAAATAAAGTTATTTATTTGCAAGAAATCTCTCTGTGCAATTGTTTCAATGTCACTGAGCCAAAATAACTTGACACATTTTCGTTTAAAGCAATTTTGGAATTTTAAAAGTTGCATTGTCAGGCAGTAGGAATCAGAGGAATTCTGATGCTTTCAAAATTGGAAATGTATTGGAGTGGTGGAATTCTTATGAATTATCCAATTTTATTTCAATAATGCAGGCTCATAAAAGTGAGTGAATTTGATGTCTTTTAAAATTATTGAACCTTAAATTCAACCTTAAATGCCTTAATAGAGAGTAATCAATTGCATGTTAAATTGATTACCTTAATTTGGCCCTTAAATATCATTAAGTGTCTTTTAAAAAATAGGGTTTGAACTTACAATTAGATAAAATCATTATAATCTGATGTGTGGTTTAGAAAAATTTAAGATACATTATATTGCGCACAATCAAGAAAGCAACTCGAATAGATTTTCAAATTAAGTTACAGATAGGCTAATATCAAGAATTTGACATTTAAGGCCAGAGACCTTTAATTTGACCAATGATTGTTTTATCTACCCAACATTCTTATTTTACGAAAGACAAGCAACTTAGATAGGAATTCGTATCCGATAGTAGGTAACGAATCTTCAGTATATCAGATGACCTCAACTGGGCACAATTGAGTAAGCTGGCTTAATAAATTAACCAAGGCACTAATTATTGAATTTGGCAGCCTCCCTTGGTTGCCCAGCGACACTCAAGGAATTGGACCAAGACGTCAATTTTGGCTCTTGGTGTATAAGATGCTACTACACCGGACACAAAAAAGAAATCGCAGATTCCTTTATTTGCAGAACGAAGTGGCTAACAGTTTTTTTTTTCAAGATTGCATTACAAATTATAGTAAATATAAATTTTTATTACATGACCACTATGCTAGAGCGATGCTGATTGGCCAAAATCAGTCACATGATGCCATAAAAAAAAACAATATGAGATTTTTTCCAGAACATTAACATACATTTTTTTTTTCAGATTTTTAACATATTGCATGGTTAGAGTTTTTATTAAAGAAAAAAAAAATTATTTTTTTGGCTAAAAAATTCTTTTGGCAAATTTTTTTTTCAGATACATTATATTGGAAGCAGAGTGGTCATGTAATAAAACAGATATGGCACTTATTATCATGTAATATGAAAGTTTATTTGCACTTGTAAATTCATATTGAACTCGGGCTGCAAATATGAATTTCCTCGTGCAAATAAATTTTCATATTGCACTCATATCATGCCTTATTTGTATAATATTGACCGTCCAGTTGAGTTTTCGAAATGGTGCAGTCATATCCTTGATAAGAAACCGTTCAGAATTTATGACTGGGGTGGGGGTGAGGTTTTGGACGAGGGGTACTAACTTTTCACACATGTTTCAAGGGATGAGCATTAATTTTTGACAACACTTCCAAGGGGGGGGGGGGGTTAAGAAATTTTAACAAAGAAAAAATGTTACAAATCACGCATAAATTCATTGTATTTGGACTTTTTTACGCGCAAAAGTCAGCGAAATGACACGAATCTGTACGCGTGGCCATGCATAACAGTATATATATGTGTGTATGGCTTTGTATGTCTAGGGGGGTACTAAAAATATGCATGAAACCTAAGGGTGGGGTACTGAAAATCTGCATGAAACTCAAAGGGGGGGGGGTATCAATTTTTGACGGGAAGTTCCAGCAAAAGTAAGTCATAAATTCTGAACGGTACCTAAGTCCAGTACGTTTAAATGAACTAAAGACAGCGACAGGCTATACTTCTGCTAAAGAATGATTATTTAAAACGTGTTCAGACAATACTAAAAAAGTAACTTTAAACAAAATATAATCATTTGCTGTTGTTTGTCAATTTGTTATTACTCTTTTTTCCTATTTCCCGAAGTTTCATTAAAATTCAAAGTCGATGAGGATAAATTATACACAATGGTGTTAAACAAGGGTTAATCTGTGATTATCATGGTGCTGAATACGGTGTCATGCATGAGTTATGGACAAAAATATAATTCATTGAAGCTCTGTTTTGCATATTTTTTTAGGCTCGTAATTAGGTGGGTGGTTTTTTGTTTCACTATTAGTGCAGTTGGTTTTTCAGTTTTCAGTGCAGGAGTTGAAAATACCAAAATTGTTAATAAATGATAAATCAAGCCCATACTGTATTTATCTTAATCAAAAAGCCCCAATAGCTACTGTAGTTCATGTTCCTTCGAACTCTTGAATCGTGATCATTCTTTCGCACTGGCCAGTGACTATACCACGCTTTAGAAACAATCTAATATTTAATGTTTTTAGGTCTATCTCACATAAAATTTGAAACGCACAAATGAAAAATCAAATGCCAATAAAACTTCTGTAGGCCTACTTTTAGCCGAAATGCCTTTTTGATGGGCAGGGCCTTCAGAAATTATCAAATAACCTTAAATATCACGGTTTTACACGCCTAGCTATTTGTATAATCATGACAAACATACATCTATAATCTATTAAACCTTAAAATATTTTAATGTAGGCCTATATATCCGTCTGCAACAAAACACTATGGCCCAAACACATTCTATGGTGAAGGGTCTTTATATATTTATATACACATATAATCATATACGTATATATATATATATATGGGAGCTTGACAACCTGAGCTGCAATGACGTCACACGTAGACCGGTCTGCAACTGCAGCCTGCAGTCAATGCGTAGTAGAAATGCATTCACACCGGAATGTGCATTTTGATGCCATTTTCACACTGTTGGCAACGCATTGCATCACAAGGCCTATTTTGAATAGATTCAATTGTCGTGTAATTGTATTCTTAATATTTTGGCGCATATATACTAATTAGAATTTCTTGCATGTATAATATAAGATGTATATAGGCCTAATAAATGTTAATTAATTTTCTATTTAAATATGCATGGAAATATTCATATATATCCAGAAATGAGACTATGCAAAAATATAAATAATATAATGATGCAATATCAGTTAAGAAATAAAAAAAGAAAATACCTCTGCCTGTTGTTTTATGATTATTCTATGCAAAAATTATGATTAAAGAAAAAAGGCAACAGGTATGATAATCTGTCCATTGTCATAACAACAAGCTATGTTGGCTCAAAGAATTGTGCAACCATCTCATCAAATCATCAACCATCTCAAATTATTTAAATTCAAATTTTGCTGTGTTCAAACGAAAACGTAAAGATAATATGACAAGGCCACAACAATGCACTACCCAATAGTGGCGTCTTTAACTTTCCCCTGTAGATATTCTGAATTAAACTTACTGAATAATGATTTCCCTTTAGGACTGAATATTATTTTATATCTCCCAATACCATTCTACACGTGAATTCTGACACTGAAGTTAACATAGCATCAATTTTTAAAGTTGACGTCATATAACATAAATTTAGTTTTAATCTCTCAAATATAAACTAATGCTTTCAGGCTAGTAATCAGCTTTAAAAATCTTGCTGACTATGTCATTTTTTGCCAACAAAATAATGTTCAAATAGGGCAAAATCATATAAAATTAAATAAATATTTAGAAAAATTGCCAAATAACATTATTTTGTTGGCAAACAAAATTAGCGAACGGGGTGTTCAATTCCGAATATACCCATCTGCTGTTTCATTAAATGCATGCTATCGGATGTTAGGGTTTTTGCACCTATTATCTTTGTGCAAAGTAGAGATCTATATAGGCCTATATATAGGCCTAATATAATAAATTATAAAGTATTAGTGCAAAAACCCCTGTGATCGGATGTGGCATATTATAGATTCCTATTTAGCATTGTTCAAAATCCTAGTACCGAATGTGTTAGTTTAATAACTACCGGTACTTCGAAATTTCCAAAGAGGTCTTTTTTAAAAGTAAAATACAACTTTGGTAAGATACAGCCATTTCTAAACGATATGTCTATAGGCTGTCAATATTGTCAATTTTCAAGGTGGTTGCCATGGAAACCAGCAATTGTTAAGGCCTTGTTTGTCAGTTTAATAAAGATGGCATACCATACTGTCAAAAAACTATGGATTTAGTCATTTACTTCACTTTAAGAGTTTGGTAACTGTTGTTCAAAACTTTGCCTCAAGCCGGAATATGGAATTTCAATGGAGCGTCTGATTGGGAGGATGCAGCAATGAGGCAAAAGATGATTGAACTGCCATCCATATTAGCAGTGAGACATTGCAGGTTAATCTCACAACGGTGCATATTCTTGGGCGTCTGTATTTGACGGAAGGGAACGGACTCTGTTTTTTCGGAACGGAACTGTAAAATGCGGAATCTGCAGAATGCGGAACGGAATCTGTAAAATGCGGAACGGAATCTTCTACCTGAATATGGTGCTGCAGGGGCACCACCAGGGTAGATAAATACAACCAGCCAATTGAAGATCTACCATTTCTCTCCAATTTTTTACCTTCTCTAAAATCTATTTAGGGCCCATGGTGCCCTCTGAGAGCATGGTGCCCTAAGCTGCAGCTTTTTTAGCCTTTTGGGTATTCCGGAGTAATATGCGTAGCTGACACCAGCCCTTTTTGGAAGTCACTGAACAGACACTCATGTAGATTTCAGTGTGTTAAGTGAAAATTAAATATAAAGGCATATCTTGCATTTTAGATAATACTAATACACACAATAAAAGCTGTAGAGTAGGTCGGGGCAAGAAGCCCGGGTTAGGTAAGAGCCCCCCCCCCCCCAGGGATATATCTATACTTACGTTTTTGGTGCTTTTTGTTATTGATATGACTGAAGCTAGAGGCTTTTTAAGTGACGTCACAAATTTTCTGGGCAAACAGCACCAAACCATAGTAGTAATTAAAGAAACAAAAAAAGGTACATGGTTTATGTAACTTTGATTAATTCTTTGAAAGTGGTTGATAGAAATAACTTTGGAAATTTTAGAAAGTATAACGGATATCAGAATTGCTTCACTTTATGACCATCAGATTAACATGATTTGGATCATATTTTTTGCATTTTAGCTCAAAATATAGAGGTCAAATTAAAATATGTGGGTTTGGGGCGAGAAGCCTCACATGGTATAGGGCATAAGGCCCCCTTCACTGAGGCCTCGAAGCTGCTGCAGGAACCATTTAATAATGCGTACTTTACCTTAAACCTTCATGGAATAGCTAATTGAAATGGAAAACAATTTGGCCGAAATTGAAACAGGGCAAAAAACATTAAAAATTAAATGTATGAACAGAAAAATTCAGAAATTCATAAAAACTGAATAGAATGCCTTAAAAATGACAGAAGAACCCCAAGAAATAACTATCAAGCTGAATGCGCTCGCAAAAAAAAATTGCCAAAGGATTATAATAGGGGGGCTTCTTGCCCGATGAGTGGGGTAAGAAGGACATTTTAAATTTTTTACAAAAAGGGCCGTAACTCCTCTAAAATTGGTAGACATTAATTTTGTTTCACTAGTTATAAGTAGAGTCAAGTGATACCTTCCTGACAGCATAAGCATTCAAATAAATGACCACAAAAGGTAGGTCAAATCGCACCTCGAAGTTAAGGGGGGCTGCATGCCCCGCGCTACTCTGTTCAATTGTTTCTGCTGTAAAATCATATGATTCCATACGTCAAATGAAATAACCAATATATATATATATATATGATAATAAATCATTCAATTATATGTGACATCACAATAAAAATATTTTGCAAACGACAATCTTAGTGGCTTGATCCTGTGCAGTCAAAACAAGCAACCCAGGCAGACATACACATGCATGTGGACTGGTGTATTCATAAGCAAACTCACCAACCCTTAAATTGGATCAGCGAAGCCAAATATAGATGCTTTTAGATCCTGAGACTACATTCCCAAATTATGGCCTCATATTTGGACCCCAGGCTTAAAAAAACATCTAAAAACCATCATTAAAACATGCACGGACTATAAACAAGCTCTTTTTTTCATGAATTTGGGCTCAGGGGACATTTAAACAGACCTTCAATTACCACGAGCAGCCATTCATTATAAAAGATAATGAAATTGCGTGGATTCGAGGATATCATAAAAAGGGGATAATATAGAATAGGATAGTGTAAAAAACAAAGTTGCACAAAAGGGTAGATTTCAATCTTGAATATAAATTTTTCATATAATATTATGCATATATATATATACTCTTAAGAAATACATTAATAATGAAATAGGTTCTTCACGAAGTGTAGCCTGAGACAAAAATCTAAAATCGAGAACCTGCCTAATCAGTTACATTTCTTTTATCTATTAATAAACTTTAATCATGTGAAAGGTATGTAAGCCCAGTTTATTCGGAAATATCACCCACACTTTACTATTTCTAAATGAGAAGTATGTTGCTGGCACTTTAATTCCAAATAACAATATATTGACGTTGTCAACAGTTTACTATGCTGTACATACTATACGAATCTGTCAATTTCATCTATTATACATACATATTTATGGATTTTCTAGTCTATCCTATTTGGTAACTGATGAATTATGTATCAAAGGCCATATTTATAGGGTTTTGACAAACACCAAATGGCGAATAATAGCATCCAGCTAATAATAGAAAAATTAATACAACATTCAATTGAAACCTTTCGTACACCCTATGGCTTCATAATTGATAGTATAATGAAAATCACTTTTAAAAACAGAAAAGGTGACACACTTAAATGCACATACAAACAGGGCTCATTTCGTAGCCTCTACAGACGTCTAGAGGGTCTATAGGTGACCTGTTCAGGGTCCTCTGAGACGTCTGTAAGGGCTCATTTTATAGGAAATCTAGACCATCTACAGGTATTCTGTTTTGGTTGGTCTGAGACGTCTGTAAGGGCTCATTTTATTGGATATCCAGACCCTCTGTATAGGCATGCAGATAAATCAGTGATACAGACTCCAATCTAGATACTAATTTCCTGTGGTCTCGAGATGTCTGCATATTATGATTTTCAGTGATTCGTCTGGATGCCAAGGGTTTGCATTATTTGGAGACATCTGTAAAGGTTCTAATGTGGCATAACATAGACTGTCTGTTTTACCAAACATTTTGAGAGTTCCAGACGTCTCTTATTCCTCTGAAATGAACCTCTAATGGCATTTGACCCATCTGGAAAATATAGAAATTAATGATTTCATAACTGTCTAGAACGGCCAAATACAGTCAAGAGGTCACAAAAGTGATGACTGGAGACACTCAAGAGGTCTGTAGGGTCCCTTTTTGGGTCCAGTTCAAAGCTGCTTAAATGCAACTATTACTATTATATCTAAAGAAATGTTCTATGATATATTCATATGAAAACATGGCTTATGATCCCCACGAATCCATCAGCCAGCAATAGGTGATTGATGGTGTGGTTATAAGCTGCCTAGAAACATGTGAACACTCGGCTACAAATCACATGCAGAACGTGAACACCTGGCTTCAAACACCAGCAATTGCACTGGCCCTCATGTGTACATGTACTCTCTTTTTTTATTTTTTGAAATGCATGAATCTGTAGGCCTACTTTACGTGTTGAAGTTGTAAGGTTTTAGTTATTCGTGTCTTCTTTGTTGGAAGTTGTGCATTTCAAGTTTAATTCTATTCAAAATAACTTCTAGTAAATATTACACAATTAAACACTCCAAATTGTAGGCAGGCCTATGTAAATATGTATTATCACAGGCTTTTTGCACCAAATAGTTTTGTTGTTTACATAAATAATTACACGTTTCATTTATATTTTATACCAAAATAATAGGTGCTACCCATTCTAATGAGGTAACGAGACATATGCCTATTGCGCCTAACCGGGGTATAAATGCAAGATGTAAAACCCAATCACGGGTCCACACCCAACCTTCCTACCTGCCTTGAACCTGCCAGTCCTACTTATCCACTATCCAACATACCTTTTCATGAACCTGTCAAGCCTTGATTGTATAATAAATGTTTAAAATGGTCTTGCTAGATTTTTGCCTTTAACACAATCAGGTATCATCAAATGGTACCGAACTTTAGTCTAGTTGCATTGCTGAAAAAAGTTCTCACAATTACAATCAACTTGCCAAATCAACTTCTTGGATAATCCATAAAATGTCTAAATTAATCAGTAAATCCCCAGACTAAGATGAGTAGAGTGTTCCATGTCTAAATTCCCTCTAACGCACATTACCTGAAAAATCATCCAGAAAGCTATCTTTCTTGCTTTCTCAGACTATATATATAAAGACAACTATATGTATCAACGTAACAAATTTCACCATGTGACCAATAAATGAATCTAATCTAATCTAATCTAATCTAATCTATTCATGGCTTTAAATTTGCACCTTCAACGTAACCAGGCATTATCAAATAGTTCTGAACTTCAGCCTACTTGTAATGCTGCAAACATCCTCATAATTAAACCAAACTGGCTGAACCCACTTCTTACTTGACAATCCATTAAATGTCTGCACTAATCAGTAATTCACACAGATTAAGATGTTAAGCTGAACATAATTTGCAATACGGAAAATAATCTTGTCTGACTATGATTACGATAAAATATAGGTTGTGATAGCATAGATTACTTGCTCAATTTCAAATTACAAACTTGTATTTTGATGCAAATTAGTGGGCTTACATCAATTTAGGGCTTAATCAGTTTACTTAAAGTCTATATGATTAAGTTTGTTAATCGATTACCTTTACCTGAACTGGCAATGAGATCGTAATGGATCTTAAGTTTAATTTAAAGGTAGGCCTATTGACTGTTTTGTTTACCTTAAGACAAATATGGCTATTTTATTAGAATGCTGTCTAGACTATATGTCTGAATGCTTAATGGTAAATCTATTTTCCTCCTCCTCCCTTAATGTTTTTAGTACAATAACCGTTGGTATTAACATGTGTGTGATCATTTGAAAACACATTGTCTTCTCACATCTTCGTCCCTGTTCAGTTGGTGCCTGTTTATCTGCATCCCTGTTTGCCCCTGTTTCCTATAAATCTCGTCAGTATCATCTTATCTATCACTGCCGGCTCTTATCTATCACACATTATCACGTTCAAAATTAGATTATTTTCTACACCACCCGCATGCATATGTCCCTTTGTTTCATATTATCCTAATTGTCCCAGTCTGCCTTCAACCAAATTTATGTGGACCTATGTGTCCTATCCATCTCCCATCCTATCACTGTCTAGTAGATTGCCTATCTGACCCTATCCTTACATCCAACCAATCTTGCCTGTCCATGACATTGTCTACCTCAGGCTATCTTTGCAGTGTCTAACATATTAATATCTACATCAGGCTAAATTTGCAATGTCTAACGCAATAATGCCTAAGCCTTCCAAACCAAGTCTATAAATGTATACTTCACAAAACTAGGATATCCATGTCTGTCTCACCCTATCCAAATTGATCTCAGTACAGAACTGTTTCTTTCCAGCAAATAAACATCTCCCTGAACCTCTAGTCCTCAACCTATATCTACCAGTTGACCTCAATGTCTACCTTAACCTAATTCAAATCTTAGAAACACACAGTGCATCTGAAACCATAAAATGGGATATCCATGTCTATCTCAATATCCAAATCTATCTCAGTACAGAGCTGTTTCTTCCCAACATCACCTTCTCTGCCCGAACCTCAACCTATCTGTACGAGTCTACCTCTATCTTCCTTAACCTATCCCACCTCTAACAACTGTAACACACAGTGTATCTGAAACTATTACCTCCCAAGCAAAACAAAAACCTTGGTCATTTAGCTGGTTAACAACTCCAGATAGCATCCATGGTGTTTATCAAGACTTCAAAAGACACAGGCCTATCTTTCTGCAGACAAGAGCTGGGTTTTCCAGCTTATACCTCAGGTTATTAATGAGGGCAGCTGGAATTCTGGTGTAGCAATTAAGATAAGTCTTGTTCAGTCTCAAATCCATTGTCTATCCTAAAATACTGGAGCACTTGACCTCAATAAACCATTTTCCCATTTATTATAGGGGTAGGCCTGTGCCTGGACTCAATCAGGGCTGTAGGCTATACTGAAGGTTTCAGTCGTAAATGCGGATTATATCCATTGTGAGGACTGCTTCTGAACTATTTATGGATTACATAAGGACTTATTCAGGACTGTGTATGGATTACCTATGGACTAATTCTGGACTACATTGTTTATAGACCAGATCAAGGTTTATATTCACTTGAATATTTATGGTTTATGAAAATAGTCTTGACCAAGAATGATCTAAACCTGTTGGTTCCAAAATTGTTTAATGCAGACAGCACATTTGTTGAAGATGCATGGATTTGGACCTTTCTTTGACGATTTTCAGCCACCTGATATTGTCATCTTCACACTATCAAAAGTTTAAAGAAATTTGAATGACAAATAGTTTGACATTATAAATTAAACATTACAAATATTGTAGACACCAGTTTGAAACAATGCATGAAATTAAGATAATCATTCAATACGATCGAGTGCCTTAAAATTAAATCAAGGCAAACACATACAATCATTAAGTGTAATGCAGGTATGCTAAAATAGACAGTGTGCCTTAGCTTTTTAGGTGCAATACACTCTAAAAAATGTCGGGACCAAATTGGTTTTTTAGATTCAAAATGGTTTTTTGAAAAACCAAATTTCAATGCAAAAAACCAACATGGATTTTTTTTAACCATTTTGAATCTAAAAAAACCAATTTTGTCTGAAATTGTTTTAGAGTGTATATATATTTCTATAAATGTAGAGTGAATGTGACAGGATGGGCTTGTTATATGAAGCATTTGTAATTGCTTGTTCTTTGACTCTGAAAACAATTGAGTCCACAAACTTGCTTGTTGTTTGTAAACAAAGAGTTCACGTGAAAAATGTCAATTTTATCGTTTTACCAGTAATGCACACAGATATTCAAGTGATGGGAAATATAGGTGTTAATTTAAACAGAGCAAAGATTGAAGATGTGGACAGAAGGTTCGAAGGAAGAGATCCCTGCTAGATTGAAGTGGACAAGAAGAAGAACTAGACTGAAGAGGTAAGCAAAAAAGAGGAAGGTTATAGAAAGAGAAGAGGTCGTGCTAAAGAAGATTAACTCACTGTTAATCTTGTAAGACAGAAGATTATGCCCAATGCTAATGAACCTATAGACAGTAGATTAGATAAATGGCAATAATGACTGATTAGACATGTAACACACTGTAAGAAATGACCGTGTTTTTCTGGCTAAAAGAACCGTAATTTTATTGTTATTTTATCAGTATTTTTTTAAAACAGACTTTGTCTGTGAATTTACAGTTCTTTGTCAGTTACAAAATGGCTCTAAGATAAATTTACTGCAACATGTCATTTAACATTCCGTTCACGTTAATGAACAATTACTTCAACCGTTAATTTACTGGCAACTTGTAATATGCAGACAAAACATTTGAATTGGCCAAACAATCTATACACCTGGTCAGATTAGGAACAATAAACAAGAGATTGCATGGACTTCAACCACGGAACATGTGGTGCCATCTATAACATATGCTTTACACAGATGTTAATCAAACTTAATTTATAACTTATCTGAAGGTAGGGGAACATCCTCATTCATATGATCTTAAAGATGCTGTCATTATGCAAAAGTTGTTATATTTATATATGACATTGACATTTGTGTGAGTCTTATGATGTGATCTAAAGAATGACACTATCAAAACCAAAATAACCCAGGCGCAGTCTGCATCAATATAACATACTTCGATAAACTTGACACCTGGTTCTCTTTGAAAATATCCATCAATTTTGTGGTTTGTGAGCAAACGTGTGCGAATTAATTGCTGGGTATAATTGGTGGACTTACTTCCCTGCTGTCAAGCAAGAGATGAGCAAGGCCGAGCCTGGAATCAGTGGCTCTCTCACTCTCTCAGCTGATTCCAGCTTCGGTACATCCCTACAGCTATGCAACAGTTAAATCACATGCTTAGCCTTGCCTCACACTTGTGCAATAAGTAAGAATAACACATACTATCCGTATTTTTACAGTAGATTATACAGCTCCTTGCATTCTTTACATTCTATGATTGACAGTTGATATAACTGTAAAATATACTTTAAATAAACTGTTTTATATATGTACATTATACCGTAATATCGCTTTGTTGAATCTGCAAAATTACAGTTCAATGTACCAATCTGCATTTTACGGTTCATTGTCCTGTTCAGGTTTATTAGTACTTTTACAGTTCTTAGACCTGGAACAAAGTTGCCAGTTAATTTAACTGTAAAATTTAACAGGAATTTTTTGCAGTGCATTAGATAGGAAGATTATAAGAGGATAAATATATAAAAGGAAGATTAGAAAGTAGAGATTAAAGAATAGCATGTGAAGATGGGCAGCTCTTGACTACATGAAATGTACTCACCCTAACGTTGTCATGGTTACGATGGTGTACCAGAAAGCTTCAGGAATACTTGTGAAATTAGTTTCGATAACATTCTTTTCAGCATAAAACATAACAGTTGCAAATATGATGATGGCCATGGTGAGCGAAAATAGCAGAAATCCCAGTTCGCTGGCACAGCTTTTCAGGGTATAGCCCAGGATTCGCAAGCCTTGAGAATGGCGAGAGAATTTAAAAATACGGAAAACGCGGAAAACTCTTAGGGTAACAAAGGCTCCGCTTAAATCTTTATTGTCAGTGATGCCCAGGCCAATGTAGTAGGGCAAAATAGCAACCACATCAATGATACTCATGACGCTTCTCATGAATTTACAGCGGTCAGGAGCAGCAAAAGCCCTTAACAAATACTCCGCAGTGAATATCATAACACACGCTGTGTCCAGACAAAAGAATACGACTTCATATCTCTCCCCACACGGTGGGTTGTCTTTAGTGCCAGGGATAACCCCGCAAGGAATAGTCTCCACCACATTCGCCAGCACTGAGATGGCAATGAAAAAGCCTGTCACATAATAAAAGACCAGGGCCGATGTGGAAGTATGAGGGTTCTCGAAAGCCCTCCACATCTTCTCCTGAAATGTGCAGTTGGGGTGTTGGTCTCCGTCCGTCGAGGACTTGTCATCGTTTAGGCGTTCGCTGTTTTCTCGACGTCTGTCCCGATAATCTTCATAGCAACAATCACCGATGATATCTGGCATAATGCCGAAGAAGGCCAGTTCCTCATCGTAGGCCAAGATGCACTCGTGCCTCGGGTAATGCAGTTTTCCAGTGCGGTAGTAGTTCAGGATGTGCCTGAACAACTCTGGGTCCCTGTCAAAGAAATATTCCTTTCCGTCTTCGTCGAAGAAGAATTCCTTCTCGTTTGAACCGAGGAGAGTGTCCGGATACTTTTCCAGGGTGTGCCGCCATGTTTGGAAACAAATCCCACTGACATTAATGGTGATTTTCTCATCAGTACGTTGCCTTTCCCGGTTGACAGGGGGTGGAGGCATGGGATTTTGGGCGATGGGGACCCAGCCGATAGCGGCTGCCCTGGCAAAAGGCAGCCATGCAGCAACGGATGCCATCCTGGATCCGCTACAAACTATCTTGTTTGCCAGAGAGGTAGTTTAACACACAACGTCACTCGTAATAAAGACCATCCATGGTTCGCGGGTAGCTACGCTGCTGCATCGACAGAGCTTTCGGTGCTCCTATGCTCTTGCAGCTCTGGGAGCTGGTAGCTGCAAATAAATTAATCCATTGAGTGCATGCTTTCCTGTATATATACTATATACTAGTCCATGTAGAGACGATGTGATGTTTTTCCACAAGCTAGTAGTGAATGCTGTGGTTGGTTGAAGGCTGCTGGTGTGTGAGCTAGCTAAGCAGAGCTGCTGCAGGTTTTCAAGCTGCTGCTTGCTGTGTGGAGTTGCTGCTATAGCTGAATGGAGCTGCCGTTTGCAGTGGAGAAACCACTGTGTGTAGCCCCTATGGTAGGTAAGGTGTAACACCATTCAGTCCCAAATTATGTGGTAGGCCTCTACGATCTATGTATGAAATTGGAGCTGCAGTGAATAAAGCCATAGATTAGCAGGTCCCCTTCTAGTGCAATGCTAGAGTCCAGGCAGTGCAACAGTGCTCAGGCCATGGCTGAACATTTTCAGGCTGTTTTTCCTGGCTGATTATGTATGCAAATGATACCATGCTAGGTGCTGCGAACTGGCTTCGATCAATACTGGCTTGCCAAGCTGCCTGCCTTGCCTGCCTGGCCAACGCTGGTGGCGCGGAGTAGGCCTATATTGGCTCCCTCTTTCTCTCTCTCCCTAACTCTTTCCTTACCTTCTGTTCCTACCGGTATGTATAACCATTAACTCCTCCTGGTATACACCTTTATGATTTCCAGTGTCATTTTAAAACATCCAACTGAAAACAATTGTTCTCTTGAGGATGATCATCCTTTCCAACTTTCTATTTCCAATCTGCTGTTTTCCACTATCTCTCCCTTTGGAAAAATTCCTTTCCCATGTTCACCCCTTCTGCTAGCTCCCTGTCTATTTCTCTTTTTAGGGTGATCTTTCGTTGTTTCGCTTTTTTTATTTCTCTCTTTTCTCTGTTTTATTCTTTTCTTGCCTTGATTTCTATCTCTTCTTATTTAATTTCTATCCTCACCTCTTTTCTTTCAAAGTTTCTTCTTATTTCCTCTTTTATCTCCGTTCTTTCTGCCAATCTTTGTCTCAATTCTTATTTCTCTGTTATCCTTCTTTCTCCTTCTCTTTTCTCCTTCTTTCTACTTCTTCTCCTGTCTACTTCTTCTTTTTCTCATTCTTCCCTTGTTCTCTTTTATAAATTCTCTTCTTCTCTGCTATCTACTTCTTCACTTCCCCTTCTTTCTAATTCTTCTTAATCATTAACAGAAAAATAAAAAAGATTTGACATCAACAACAATTGTGTAATACGCTATATTAATTAAGCAAAAAACCCTGGTCACCTATCCCCAAACTGCCGGCCAACTCCCCCCCCCCCTGCACAGTAGGGAGTTGGCCCGAAAATATATTTTTTTCGAGGTATATATTTTTCAATATTTGGCATGTACACGAATTTTTATACCTGCAAAAACGAACATATACACGAATTTGTCATTCGTATAGGTAAGTGTGAAATATTGCAATTCACGAATTTGTGTAGGTGCAAAAACGAACATTGCAACCTTAAACTTGGCTAAAACTAACTCTAAACCAAATTTTAACACTTTACCCTAATGATATAGCACTTCCACGAATGTTAGTGTTAGCAGATACACAATGAATAATAAAGCACATACACGAGTGTTAGTTATTATATGTACACGAGCACCTATGCTCGTTTTTTCATGTCCACAAATTCGTAAATGCTCGTTTTTACACCTCCACGAATTCGTGAACATGCCAAATAATGAAAAATATATACATGATTTTTCAGATTTTACCCTGTGCCCATAGAAAAGCTGATACAAGACCTAGTTTATACCTGAATTGTAGAGAGATGTCACTAGTTTTGGGACCGCTACACCTGCCATCTATCTCACAGAACTGGTGTATCAATGTTCTATAGAAGGCACCTGAAGCTTTTTGGCTCTTGAGACAACTACTAATAAAAATACTCAGGTATTTGAGAATTCAAGGTATGTTGGCAAATGCTTTGTGATAAATGGTCCACTCGCTTTAAATAAAGTTTTTATTCTTTATTCTGTGAATTTGGTATATATACCTGTTGTTGACAAGCTGGCCTATAAATTTATGAAGCCAAACATAAATTACAAAAGGAATGGTCACTCAAGTGGTACAGTTCAGCAGTAAACCTCTAGCCTGGTCATTGGAAGGCGTGTTTTCCTGGAGCTTTGTCCTGGCATCGGCTGTGCATAACTATACAATGTCAAGGCAAATTGACAATGGATGGATAAAGAAAATAGAGTGCCACTGGTAGATGCTTAAGTCTAAGAAGCTCAAGCCCTTGCGGCTGGTCCATTATTATAAAAGAGAGATCATTTTACTGTGAAAAATGCACTTTATAACTCATAAAAGCCGATGATATGTCATCATCATACTTTTAGCACGTAACGGGGAACATGGAGGCTATTGGATTAGACATGGCCCAGAGATTTGTCTTAACTGATATTAGCGTAGAAATCAAAAGCATTATCCATTTGTTTTGTTTGTCAGTCACCCACAAACAGTATTTAATAGGGACCGTTCAGAATTTATGACTGGGGGGGGGTGGGAGTTTTGCTGGAACTTCCCGTCAAAAATTGATACCCCCCCTTGAGTTTCATGCGGATTTTTAGTACCCCACCCTTAGGTTTCATGCGTCTTTTTAGTACCCCCCCCCCTTCGCAATACACACATATATACTGATATACATAGCCACGTGTACAGATTCGCGTAATTTATCGGACTTTTGCGCATAAAAAAGTCTAAATAAAATGAGTTTATGCGTGTTTTTTAACATTTTTTCTTCGTTAAAATTTCTTACCCCCCCTTGGAAGTGTTGTCAAAAATTAATGCCCCCCCCTTGAAACACATGTGAAAAGTTAGTACCCCCTCGGCCAAAACTCCTACCCCCCCAGTCATAAATTCTGAACGGTCCCTTAGTCTCCTGAATTAAAATTACTATTGAAGTATTGGTATGATAATGACACATCATCAGCATTACGAATCACATGGCTTCTTTTTCATGGTGAAGCTGCCCTCTTTTTCACATAACAAATTGACCGACCATGAAATCAATGTACATTCGTTTTAAGACTGAAGAAAGATTATCACATATTAACTTGGTAACATCACCCAGAGAATCTGCGCTTTGCTGAAGTGGGTGACATGACCCACATGAGACCATTTGACTACAATTTGGTACTGTGATGGAGTGCGCTTTTAAAATGTATCTATAAATACATTCACCAAAACAGAGTCAGACAAAATCTTTAGTATATATGCATTTGGGGTGGTATGTGAATTTATAGGTAATCTCATATAGATATCATAATATTTAATCATTGAATTTAAGGTACTTAGTTGCTTTAGTGTAACATATATATATAGATAAGCCTCAAAGTTTTGATCAATTTTAACATCATACCAAAAAGTATGAAAGCAGGAATGGTCGATCTCTTTATAAAAGCTCAGTAGGGGGTCTAAGGCCAATATATAGACAGAGAATTGGCAAAAATAACAAGCCACAAAAGCCCCATTTTGAACTGGGCTAAAGGAAATTCATCATATGTTTATGGCTGTGTAAATTTGGTGTTTGTAAATATATATATCATGCAAACGCTCATTGATTAATAGGAATGAGCTCCAGATTTCAATAAATTTAATGACATATTAGATTGGATTTTAATCATTTAATGATAGGTTGGGGAAGCCGGGGCTGGGGGGGGGGCTAAGGTAAGCAAACTACAGGGGCACATGGTTTTGTTTCTAAAATGTCCCATGAAAAAAGTGTGATACTTGTATATTATAGAAGGAACATTTTCTAGAAAATGTGTGAAATTTCAATGTCAGAAAATATACTTTTATGACATCAAAGTGTCAGTCAGTCATGTAATGTATCTCTGGCCAACCTATTGCACAAAGGAAGCTTGCAATTTTGCATTTTATGAAAATGTTTTGAGGAGGCAATTCGATACAACATGTATAGTTCTCAGCCACCTATATTCATAGATCTTTGTAAGCTCTTATCAGGAATCAAAACTCAATTACTGAATTTAATTTTGTTGTGTTTTTCCTAATAAGAGGAAAACAGACACTCTTGCGAAAGTTCCCAAATTACCCACTCCCCATCCCATTACCATAACCAAAATAAATGTTTCCATATATATATATATATATATATATATATATATTGGAATAGAGTTGGACACTATGTCATTCAAAGATTTCCCAGAGTGTACCAAAACTATGAACAAGTACAATTTTATCATAGCTTTGGCCTTACAAACATTTCTTTTCATCTATGTAACTTAAATATGGATGAGTTAGAGTTAATGACTTGTAAAGCTATTTAGAAAGTATTTGCTCTTTAAGTTATTTTCAGATAGCCATGTGACAAAGTTATTCTAAATATAGACATGAACTTCGTTCGAAAGAACACTATTTTAACCTGTGCAAATATAGTGGCCATTATTTGCTTTGGAGGTACAGATATGGCCAAAACGGGAGAATTTATTTTACGTTTATTGCAAAGCAGTGTTGTTAATCACTCTGGAAAACTGTGTTAAAGTAAATACAGACCAACAAGTTAGAGGTTTATTTCATTCATTCATACAATAAGATTGTTACATATTGTGAATGGATCTTATTATAGAGCTTAAATGTATAGAGCTAATGTTATAAATACATTACAAGACAGGTTGATTGGTTTCTGTAGGCCTATGTGTGTGTTATTCATTTGGGCAAAACCTGCCTACATATTTAATTCATAGTCGTTATCATTTCCCTCAGATAAACTGATCAAACTTAGTTTGTTGTACCAAGGAAGAAGTCCCGGGCTCGATTGTTGGTCACCTGTGGATTGTCGGACAGCAGTTTCAGTCATCATTCGCCCCATTGCTGTATCCTCCTCCTGTCTAGATGATTTCCCTACCAGAATAGACAAATACAGTTAATTTATCAATTGGTAATCATTTCGCCAGAATCGTGTAAACTGTTTGATTCAGGATTCATAATGATTCAAACTCTAGTTCTAATTTGATCAGTTCCAATAAGAAATACGAAATATCCCATGAAATCATCATTCAACGATTCACTCTAGTTGCACAAGAAACACAGTTTATGAATTACCCTCTTTTCTTTCTTTTTCTTATCAGTGTCCACTTTTTTTCATGGATGTTCTGGCTATGAGCACAGCATATTATGTGTACTACAGTGGGTCCCTAAAATACATGTGATACATGGGTCTTGCACCTTTGCCAAAATGTAATACAGTACATCTAACCAGCTTATCACTGAATGTTGTATACTTGGCTTAAAATGGTTATTCATAGACAATCATAGTTCTGTTAAATTTTGCAGATTCATATATGTTGGCTTTTTGTTCATTACGTGTAAGTGACAACTAGCATTCAAATACTTAGCTGTCATCTTTGACTACAATTACAAGAAGCTTAGTCATTTGGTGCATATTCAAGATTGTATATTGTTGTGATGTGAAGAGTTTGACAATATTACAATAAAATAGATTTCGGAACTAAGATTTCAATGAAGCTAGGAGATATCAATTAAATTTCTTCAGACACAAATAAAAAACTTATGTGTTACTTTCCTCAGCTCAGGAAGAACAACTTTAGAACTTTTTTTTTTCATTGGGATTTCTTAACAACATTTTTTAGAACTTTTAAAAGCCTTTGACTTAATTCCTTGACAGGAAAAAATTATTACGCTACAAATACAAATACCTTAAGCAGTTTAATGAACACCGCCAGTCTGGTGAAACTGAAAACTGCATGCTGCTGCCATCTGGCACAAAGTTAAGTTTTGTATGGTGCATCATTGCAGCTCCAAAGAAATAGTTCCAATTTCATGGCTCATTCACAAAGTTTCTATTCAATGTTGAGGTTAACCAGAGTACCACTCAGCAATCACATTCGCTAAGGAAGTAGACAAGGCCATCAGCGTACTCAGAAACAGCCCTAGTTTCTTCTGGGACAGACAAAATTTTGTGAGTTCCTAACACTCAGTTTATATGGACAGCCAGCTGGAGCTCGCAGAATTGCACACTTGCCACTGGTTGGCAACACATGACAGCCAGTGGCGTAACTAGGCGGTCTCGAGGAGGGGGCACCTTGGGGGGGGGCACGCGATTCTCTGGGGGGCACCCTCTATACTAACTGTATATTTTAGCCAGATTTGGAAAGTTCATATGGGGGGCACCTGGGGGGGCACAGGTCCAATATGGGGGGGGGCACGTGCCCCCCCCCATAGGGATGACAGCACATGTTTTGATCTGCGAAGGCTGGAAAAAGCAGTGGCAATGAAACAGCGGTCCACTTGTAGACAGGAACACCAAAATGGGGCCCTAAATTAAATCATTCAAGAAGTATAGAGATGAATAGAAAAATACAGATATCATTTGTAATCTTTATCCGTATATAAAATATACTGTTGCAAAATGTAGGACTGTTTGATTATATAAGAAATATACAAGAATATACAAAATCAACAAATCTAAATACTCATTGATTTAAATGAATTTATGTGATGAAGTACTTACTGCCCTATGATTTCAACAGTGCAAAACATTTTCCATTCCACCGTAATTTGATAACAAAACAATGAAACGGTTTCTTTGCAGCAGCTTCCAGCAACCTCGACGAATGACGAGTATTTACATTCAGTTGCTAGTGGACATCAATGAAATGAACTATTTGCATTGAGTACCTTGTGACCGCATTGATACTCAGTTGGTGTCTTGTTTTTCAATTGAATTGAAAGTGTGCGATATAACCTCATAAATTGTTTATGATTCAGAGAGAATAACATGGCATGGATGGTCATATGACCTCACAAGGAACATTTCAGTCCAATTTGGCGACTGTAAGTGTCTTTTCTGAAGCTAAAACTGTTTCCTGAATCAAAAAAGGATTTTGCCAAAAAGTATGCAGGGGACAGAAACATGTGTAGACTAAAATGGGATAAAATGACGGGACAGATGTTTTCTGTCGTTAATATGTGACAAATGAGTTTCCGCCTGTTTGAACAATTCTGTTAACTGTCAGTGGCGTTATTGACAACACATTTCTTGACAATAGCAAACCCTTTCATGATGGTGACAGTTGTCAGAATGTGACATCATTTTTATGTGTACACTGTGAGCATCAGAATTATGGAACATAAACTTTCTATAAAAAGAATTGTTGTCAGCTTTTATCGTGTGACGAGTCAACACAATGAATGTGGTTAATTTTATGGAATAGTGAGGTTTCTGCCATACCTTATTGGCTTCTGAATTCGTGTATTTAGGTTCTTGATGAACAAGTGAATTCTAAGGGGTTGGAGTTGAGAACACCCAAGTTTTTTTTCTGATAAGAGTGACATTCGCCTGGGAAACCTTCAGTCAACATTGTGTGCTCGACAAGTGACCTAATTTAGGATTTTGTCGTCTACATTTCGCCGGTTTTCCTATATAGAGCAAACAAAAAACTTTGCCCATATGCAAGTATGTTGTCTAATGTAATATACATATATAAGAAATTTTAAATCAATTGGCTAAATTTTCCGGGAGATTACGATACAATACAATATGATACGATATACTTTATTCATTCACAGAGTGAAACTTAACATTGTTATGAGTTCAGTGTTGCAAGACAGTGCAAAAATAATAAATAATAATAAATATTTAAATTAAATAAACAATAAAACTTAATCAAGATACAGAAATGTGATTTAACAATCTGATGTTACTGGGCACAAATGAATTGCCATAACGTCTAGTTCTATGTTTAACAGACAGAAGTCTTCTCCCTGATCTGAGGTATGCATATTTGTGATTTAATGGATGTTCTTTATCACCAAGGATCTTTTTGCCTAGCCTGTGGCTTGCACTCTTATAAATGTCATGCAGGTTTCCTGCACTGATTCCTAATATTTTAACAATTCTAAAACTTTTACATAGTTTCTTCTGGTCTTTCTTACTGCTTGGACCGTACCATGATACAATACAAAACGATAAAACAGATTCTATTATTGATTTATAAAATGAAGAAAGGATATTGTGATCAACCTTTAAATTGGCAAGATCTCTCAGATACCTCACTCTTTGAATACCTTTCTTATACAATTGTTGGATGTTTTCACTGAAGTTTAACCTGTCATCAATATGTATACTAGTACACCAAAATATTTGTACTTTAGAACAATTTTAACGGATTCATTCTTAACAGAGAGTTTCATAGACTAAATTACCTTTCCTGAAATCTATAATCATTTCCATGGTTGTTTTAATACATTTTTGAGCTTTATTTTATCTGGAATTGCCAAATCTTTTGATTTCTAGATTTTAATGCTTGTAATTTCACATACTGGCTAAGTTATATTGTGTTATTTAATCGGTTTATTTTCCGCAATTTAATCTATATTTAACTATAAGTTGTTAGGCATAGAGCAAGATCGCTCTCTGCAACTATCAATCTCTATATCTTGCTATCTGTCCTTATCTTTCTGTCTGTCTGTGTTTCTGTCCATCTATGAATCTTGTGAGATCTATCTGTGTATTTCTAAGTTTGAAGTGGTCTATACAGAATATAACCTTGATTCTTTGTAACACTTAACCCTTTCTATTTTGTCTATCCTACCTTTATCTATTCTATCTACTCATTCTATCTACCTAGAGCTAACTATTAAACCCCACTCTCTCAAATTCCCTACTTCTCAATTCCTTCTTCAAACACTCAATCCAATGGCTATGGATATATGCACACACATGACTCAAAAGGCACAGGGTGATATCAATTGTCATTGGTGCACTGACCTATATTCCCACGTGACAAAGGTACCACTTTGGTTAACATAGCACAGGGTTTTGCTTCTGCAAAGTTGACATTGGTAGATCCTGTTACTAAACAAATACTAGGTGGCAGCATCATGCAGTGTTGTGAATAAGACAGGGGGCGCTGTATTTGGCAGGCCAATGCCATCAGAAAGGTGGCTGACTGCAACTTGCAAGATGCAGGAAGGAAAGGAAGGGGGGGGGGCGGCTGTGTGGTTCAGTGGAGGGACGGGGGTTGAGGATTGGCAAGGCTTTGCCAGCTTGCAGTCCTGCCTTGCTCAGCTTGCTGTGGTCAGCAATATAATTTCTTTTGGTGTTTCTATTTTATGGTTCATTCTCCCTTGGCCATATAATATTTTCCATCAAATCAGAGGAAATACTTATAAACAAGTAGTCAAGGATATTTCCCAGATTGAAAACTTTCAACCAGATCACATACTTACTGGATTGTATGTTTTCTTCTTGCCCAAAAGCAGGTCTCATCTTCTGCTGTGGTCAGCAAGTTGTCTTTTTATTGCCTTTTTAGTTGTCCTTTTTGGTGCTTTCTTTAGTACCACAGACAGATTGTTGTAAATTATTTCCTGGAAGTCTATTCTTGGATCCACGGGACATGAAACTGAAATCATACCCTTTGTACAACTGCTTAAAGTAATCATTATTAGAATTAACAGGTATTTTTAAACATTTGACAGGTTTTGGTGTATACATACCCTTTTAATCAAACACATTGACAGGAAACAAATTTCACCGCCTGAAGTTAGATGAAGTATTTGATCAAATTGTATGTTGTGGTAAGATTCTATGGTAGATATAAAACATACCATTTATCATTTTCAAAAATACTGCCTGACACTGACACACTTAACAGTAATTATGTAACAGAGTAGATTAATGGTAAGTAGAGGTGATTTACGTATAGATTTTTCAACTGCACTGAACGGGTAGGAAATGACACTTACAAAATCAATCCTTACTAAAAAATTGGAATAAAACAGGCTTGCCTATACAGTTCGGGTAAGCTAAAACAATTTAGGTAGGACTCTAGATGAACAATTTGGCCTGGAGCTAAACCTCTTTGGGTGCAGTATTGGACGGTCAGTGACCTATGCAAGTCCAAAACGACATCTATTGGCCTCAGCCCAGTTGATTGATAGTTTGCATGAGGTCAATTTAGATGGTGAGCAAATAATGTGACAAGCATGCATTTGACAGCCACTCTCACCAATGATACACACACGGAGTGGACACACAGGATGTTGGTTGCATGCCACAACGCCACACTGTGTGATACTGCCATTCATATGTTGACTGCTGGGCCACCTAGTGGTAAACGAAATTATGGAATTCCCCCAACAGCCACAATTATCTGTCAACCGGATGTGTGCTATAGTTTTCAGCGTGTTATCACAACAAATATTTTCCTTGCAGAAAGGCTATTGCACTGTGACAGAGTGGATACGGCTGTGGAGTTATGTGACAGCTGAACCTTGGGTGTCATGTTGTCACCATTGTGCTATAAAGGGTCATTCACTGTGTTTATGAAATAGTAGGAAAAAGGAATACGACAATGCTTTCGTAAGAAATATTTCAGTTTTTTGTTATTTCTTTCAATGATATAAAAGTATACCCATCTTCATTAGATATATAAGGCCGAATTATTTTGACTAAAGAATATAATAGTTGCAGGCTGATGTAGGGTAGCAGGTAAATAGCAGTTTTAAGTAATAAGATGATAAAAACATCGATGGAAGGTCTACATCTGATAACTTTTTTTTTTCCTGAGTTATTCCGAAGTTCTAGAAGTATCAATCAATTTTCGCCCAGCTCTGTTTAAATAAAAAGATAGGCCTATGTAGGAGACGACATTATTCGCCAGGTATTGCAAATAGAACTAAACAATCTACATTAATCGTTAAATTTCCATTTATGGAACAAATTGTCCAACGTCTCTCTTTATCCATTGTCCTTGAATCTTTCAAAATATTTTATAATATTTTTTTAATTGTCCTATTTCTCATCACAAAGTAGTTCATGTCATAAATTACATTTACATGGAATGTCCAGATTTGAGGTCAATTAAGATGTAATTATGATTCCATTGTTTTTGTCTTTTTGTGGGAAAGCAATAACAATTTCATCTTTCAGAAATTACAAGTATCATGGTACAAGAAATTTGAATGCAAAATAAAGAAGTTTATTGTAATAATTGGAGGCAAATTACAAGAAATTAATGTGTCATCGTTAGTTGCTTAGAAATTTCCGAATACCTTTAGCTCTTCTTGTTCTTCTTTGAAATAATGCCCCGGCAATTTTGATACACAAACGAAGTTAGTCATTTCGTTAAATATGTTATGTCAAGGTCATTTGTATACATTTTGTCAAGAATTCCCATGAATCAATGTGATATGTTATAATTGAGGAGTTCAAATGTGGTCAGAACGATGGAAATAATGGTGTAATTCTGAAGGCTACAGCAGTCTCTGCTTTTAAGTTGTGAGTATTAGCTAGTATCAGGCTACAACATTTCACTGATTGTGCAACCTGTCAGGTCCGGCCTTACATGCATTTTTGATAATTTTGAAGCAGCCCAGCTATGCTCTGCCAATTCGATACCCAATAGACCAATTTCATGGAGGGTTCTCTCGGTTAACAGCAGGGGGAAAGTGCTGAATACTTAAATCCATTGGCAAACAGATTCCCGCCCTTGCCTCTGATTGGTCCAGCCAAGGTGACTCCAAACTTGAGTATTGTTAGTGCATTTTATTGTAACTTTAAGGCTTTATAACTTGGTCATCCTTTCAGTTTAAATTTTGAAAGTTGTGTTTTCGGATTTAGAGTGTATACATCTTCTCAGTGTGAAAAGCAAATGAAGAATCGCCGAATTACAAAAAAGTTATTTGGGGTCAATGTTCAGACCTGTCAGTGAAATAGGTCTATTTGACTTGAATTTCGCCACTCTGCAGCCTCACTCGGTTCAACTGCGGACTGGCTTGTCAGTCAGGTGATTCTGAAGTTGTTTTAAGCTATGAAACCAGCATCTTTAAAATTTTCTCCACAGGTAGACTTCAGTCATATCTAACATTTTGTAGGCTGGATGATTAACTGATTTTGACAATTTCTTTATAGCTGTTTTAGCTTTGTAGCTGTCTGCAGATTGGTGGTCCAAACAGTTTCAAAATTAACTTTCAACTTGGTCATTTGATGTCACTGGGCAGTGGCTCAAAAATGTTTTGTTTGTATCAGTTGGGGTCAATCAGTTGATTAAGTGCTTATCATATATGGCAGCATTAACAAACTAAAAGATACTTTATTGAATAATAAGACAATTAGGAGATCAAAGAAAAACGGTCGATGACGTGGCAAAGCCATTTTGAAGTTCAAAATAAGAAAATTAATTTTTCCAGTGGACCGCCAATCTTCAAAGAGCTCTTAAGGTGTCAACAAATAGTTTTTAATTTTAATGTTACGAAAAAACCCTTGTTTTGTTCACACATCAAACAGTGCATGACACTCCTATAGAGTATATGACACTCCTATAGAGTATAATATACTGAGCAGATTTACCATAACTCTTTGCTACACTTCACCCAGGTGTAAATGGGTACTTGGCAATAAGCAGTGATGGCAAGTGTATTGTGAATTACATTTGTATTACTTCAGGATTGTGGGGCTGGAAACGGCTGCCCGGCCGTTTACTCCCTGGAGTTGAGAAAGGTACCAGCTTGAAGAGGCCTGCCAAGGGTGGTTTACAAGTATTGTAAAGGTGGTAAGATGCACTTAATCTGTGTGATGGATAATAAAAATCAACTTGATAAGGTAAGCTCAGGATGACAGAAAATTACCGCTGATCGACAGTTGCAATGGCTGCCCTGATAGTGAAGGTACCCCCCCACCCCCGTTAGTGCACTGCATGTAATGACGTGAAATGTACACTCTAAACATTTGGTTGTCACTGTGACTAGTTTATGACTACTTTGGGGTAGTAATGGTTGCAAAAATTGGGTCTAGTGACTTCCTGGAAAATCATTTTGACTATTCTATCATAATCAAAATGACCACGTAGACCATCTGGTAGCTTTCATTATGAGAGTGGTACAGCTTACTAATCCAATGTTTGTCACATTGACAACCCTTTAACAATTTTGACCCAAGGGGTTGTTGGTTTAGGCACCAGGAATTACCACTCTAGAGTTGTCATCTTGACCACCCTGTGTTTAGAGTGAATGACGATAAATTACCAAACTTTGGGCCATAAAATTAAGGCTGAGGTGGCTTTGTTGAAATAAAAGGAAATTACGTCAATAAAGGAAACACCAAGTTCCTGAAATGTCTCTTTAAATATCAAGTTAACCATAAATGTCTTTATAAAGAGAAAGCCTTTTTCAGGAAGAATTTCGTAACTTTCCGAGTTTAAGAGGAAAACTAAACTTTTTGTTGTTTCCTGCATTTAAGCAGGTAAAACTAATGTGTTGGTGCGCTTCCTTTGTCAATAGGACAGTGTTGAAGAACAATGATTCGCAAGTAGAACAATCCTATTTGAGTGTTTGAAAACTGATTGCCCATTCCATTCAAGATGTTTCAACAGAATTTCGCAACGTTTCACTGCCATTACAATATGTGTCAAAGTGCAACACAGTGCTTTCTTTATTAAATTTTGTAATCCAGTGGACAAGATGCCTAATGTGGTGGATCATCATTCTACTAAAACAAGATAAATAAACATGGTTTGAATCCCTGTTGATTAGCTAGAAGTATCCCAATGATCCGGGGCATTATGAAAATTAGGTTACAAGTTACTCAAATCTCTGGTTAAATTTGCCTGATAATATCAAAAGTAAGAGTGAAATTAAATTGTTTAGTAGAGCTTTTATTAAATTCAAGGTGGATCATATGTAGGATTTTTTCCTTTTTCCCTTGTAGGAATATAATATATAGCATATATATATATATATATGCTGAAACTCTAGGTTAATTCATGTTCAGTTTTCCATGATGTAGTTTGTGTTGTTTCATTGGCTTTGATCATTCTTGCTTGGTACCTAGGCACCAAGAGGGGCTAAGGTCCAAGTGGGAAGTGTTTATGGCTAGTGGCAACAAAATCAAGTGTATTTATATATTATAATATAAACTAGTTTATGTTATTATTTAGGACTTATTATATCATGTTGATTGTGATTTAGGAAGTTGGACTTGCTGTGGCTGTACTCTTGACTTGAACCTGGGCAGCAACCGCGGCTAAGGTGTAGTTGAGAGATGGTCACAGCCATTGATGATATGTGTTATAAAAATGAAAATTTGATTTATTTTGAATATTATGTATGTATAAATTTTAACAATGGAATATTATTTTTACCTTAATTGGGGGTGCACCCACCTTTTAGGTAATGGTGTGCAAATACTCGGGTGTATCCCCGTCAAAACCGCTACTCGCTTGTTGTATGTTTAAAAAAGTTGTTTGTATGTTACATCGGTTTTGAAGAAAATAAATCTAATCTAATCTAATGACAAATGTCATTTGAGAAAATTATTTACTTTTCCATCTGAAAACATCATCGGAATATATAGGAAAATGTTTACTCAGTTGATTTAAAGCATAATAGAGGGTTGTTCTCTGAACAAAACCGCTTGGACGTTCGAGGGTTAGTCTCACTGCATGTGCCCTGCTCTCCTCCAGAAAAAATAAAACTTAATTTCCCAATCTTTTAAATATGGGCTGAAGGACGTTTTAAAACATATATATCAGCATTTATGATTTACAACCATATGACCTATATGAAAAGGTGATAAATAGAAGCACGTAAGAATTTACAAGTAAGGAAATACAAAGGAATTTTGAGTAGGCTTTACAAACATTTTCAGGAACCCAAATCAATATCAGGACCCAGTTCTAAGTGGGCTAAACAGGAAATGTCATTCTTAGAAATATAACCTGAAAGAAACCCATTTACCATAGGTTTATATAGTTTCCTTGAATTCTTATTCATCCATTGTTTAACAAATTGCATATTTTTGCTGACACACGCTCTCCTATAGGGATATACTCCCACACACATAGTAATTTTTGTAATTCATGAAGTTAAACTATTCTCGTCTCTATACTGATGAAATGTTCCTTTTATTTTCAAACGCTTTTTTCATACAAGTTCTTGAAAATTTCTTTGCAATGAATTAAAATGCCATGGTAACCCTTCAAAAATTTAACATGGGGAAGATATGAAAAAGCACGAGCAACCACGCATGTGTCACATGCTATGCCTGCCCCCTCAGGTCATTTCTAGATATGCCATATAGATATGTCTCAGACAGATTGATAGATATTATGTCTTAGCACAAAGAGACAAGAACATTAATGTTACAGCAAAAGATACATTCGTCATAATAAAAATGAATCCGCACCCTCAGTTTGGATTTGGGTTAACCAAATAAGGTCTTATTTTGGGGGAACCGGGGCACATTGAGACGCTTTTAACGTCTACTAATTTTGCTCAATGCTGAAAGCACTGAAGAACTCAGAAGTTTGCACGAATATCACCAATATTATTGAACTTAAATGCAAGGCATTATGAACGTGACTGAACCTACCCTCTGCAGCCAGAGAGCAAAATGTGAGTCGTAAAAATTACTGTCCCAATGTGCCCTGGCGGGGCACATTGGTACATCAGCCAGGGCACATTAGGACACCAATTAAAAATCATTTTAACACTCCATGTGCAAAGGATATTACATATAAGTAGTGCGTAAGACAATATACAGTGCATTAAAACCTTGTATTGCCAATAGTTAGTACCCTTAAACAGTTTTAAATATTTAACATACACTGTCCTGGGTGCGGACATCTATGTAAGTAACACACAGTGCTTTGCGACAAATTTGTTCACTGAGCATGGTAATCCACTATGTCTCTATTCACTGTGGCCTGAATACCTGTTGTGTGCTGTCCCAGGTCATTCAGTTGACTTGGACACTTACATTCTGCCATATTAAGTGTGTCCCAATGTGCCCCGCCGAAATTCACTGTCCCAATGAGAACCGATATGACTTTTACACCAAAACGCTAATTTCTCAGGCACAAGTGAGTGTGTTTATCACAATAGCAATTCATAGCTGTTCGTTACGATATATCAAATTCATACAAGCACTGAGAAGGCCTCATTGTTCATGGTTAGTCCACAGAATGGTTTGAATTGTACCCGTCCATGTTTACTTTAGTAGTAGGAAAACAAACTTTTCCTCGCCATACTTCTGCATGTGGCTATAATTTGTCATCAAAATGATAGAAACGTCAGGATGTGAAATTACAAGATATGATGGCACTACCATATTATATACCTTGCCAGGAACCAAGAAAGCCCCACTGTCCCATAGTGCCCAGCGCCCCCTAGAGGAAAATGTCCTTGCTAGTTAATATTGACCCAGCCATGACCATGGAGAAATAAGAAAAATTGAGAAGAGAAAACAAGAAAAGAAAAGAAAAACAAATGAGATACCAGTGAAATTGTATAGCTCCCAGTTGTCAGATTTGGTCATTGCTGAAAATGCTGAATGAAGTAAAAGCATTTCACTGAGAGCACAGGTGACAGATTCCGTTTGGTGACATACCCATTCATCAGCAGTAATATAATTTTATAGGCATGCCCAACATAAGCCCAGTGGAATCTGTCACCTGTGACATGTTTTTCAAACTTGGTTGTCAATTTTGATCTTAGCTGCATTTGAAACTACGCAACGACGTCTTCTTTTCTACCAAAAATATTCAGCTTAAATGTAGCATCCAAACTGATAAAAAAGGTTCCACCATTGGTCCTGTGGTGGAAAGGTCGCGGTGTCAACAACTTAGTTGATCCAACCCCTTCACCAAATAAACTATGGGATTTGCTGGAATGTGAACAACAGTTAATAAGCTAATCCTGTTGCTTATTCAGTCTTGGGGGGGGGGGGGGGTTACCACTTGTTGGATACTGCCAATGCCTCCAAGGGTGCTGATACTGCACTTGAGCCGTCAACATTGGTCCAATTCCTTGTCAGCAGTCAGCTCAATTATAGGTGTATCTGAGGCTAAAATTTAATATACTATTAGATGTTCAACCGAACTTTATGCCATACATCCTGGTTCAATGAATAATGATAAAAAGTCTTTCCATTGGTCTCCTGGTGAAAAATCCTTTTACAAACGAGATAGACAGGGAAAGAACTGATACATGGTGCAACAACGTGGCAGCACTGTACATGTTGTAAATGACTTCCTGTGTGATCAAAGCATTGGCTTGGAGAAAGCACATGTTTCAGAAAAAGTCAATTCATATCAAATCAAATTGCTGTCAGCTATCGAAAACCACTTAGAACTGTGTATGTAGCCACTTTTGACAAAACCTATGCAAAATGTAACCTTGAAACAACTTTGATATTTGACTAACAGCCTCCAAATTTTCAATATGAGTTGGCAAAAAATTATGTGTTGACATGGCCATAGGAGAATTTCTCTTACCTTCTTTTGAAAATTGGTATCCTACGATTTGTTCTGTTAGCCATTCCAAATAATAGAATGTGTGAATTCCATATGTGTGGTTGTGTGACAATGTGCCAGCCTTTAAAAGGAGAATGTTTTGGCATTGTGCAGACCAGGGACAGAAGCAGGGAGGGAGAGATGGGGGATTCTTCCCACCAACCACATGTCATTTTTTTGGAATTTTTATGTGGTCATTTTATCAGCGGTGAGTTGAATCATCCCCAGCAAAGACACATGGGTACCTTGTGATAGATGTCAAATAGATGGATAGAAAAATATAGATGGATCAATACTTCAATAGATTGAAGGATAAATAGAGAGGTGCATAGACAAATAATGGAAAGATAGGTAATTAGATGGATGGCTAAGGAGATAGACCTATGGATACACATACAAATAAATTTAAAGATAGATTGAAAGGTATTAAAAATGGATAGATAAATCAATACATGAGCACATAGAAAACAACAGGCAACAGACATAAATGTAAAGACGGATACTTAGGAAAATACCAAGACATTTATATACAAAATGCATTGAATGTATATGCTTGATTTCAGTATAGACACACAGTGAGAAAGATAAGTTATTTGTCTATCGATCGGTTTGTCTGAACCGTTTCTTCACAATTTTAAAGCCTTTTACTTTGTTTCATCTGGTGATACCTCAAGGCGAAAATGAGATTATGTTCCTTTGAGTGTGTGTCACAATGAGCTCTATTAAAGTGTGCGCTGTACTACATGTAGAACTGTCTCAAAATATTGCACAGACATCTCTTTGAACGATGTTTGGAAACCTTGTAATGATTTCGCAATATTTAGCACAATATTGGAATATTTCCGTATCTTCACTGCAGCAAAATGGCCACTAAAATTATTAATAATTCAAAGAATTATACCCATGAGATAAAATTGAACTGACATAACCGTTCAACAGCTGTGTTCCTTGGAATTTTCGGACAATCATCAGGTGCAGGACATTTTTATCCTGCTGCCCCAGCCATGAATTGATTAATATACTAAATTGGCTCACAATGATTATTAATTGAGTAGAAACACAATCTAAATATACACACAGTGAAAACGTTAATCGCTTAAAGGTGATAGAATGTAATGTCTAACTCTGCTAATTTTAGAAGGCCTGTATGTAAGAGAGCTAAGGGGAACTATCTATCGATCTATCTATCTATCCATCTACCTATCTATTTACCTATCCATCTATCCATCTATCCATCTATCTGTCTATCTATCTATCTATCTACCTATCATCCAATTTTCCTGTCACAAAGGTGTTGTATCCTGCTTTTTCAGATTCAGATCAGGATTATCATTTTTTTCTCATATATACACTGTTATTTGGCATTTGGCATCTGATAGGAGGGCATTTATGTTGTAGGAAGCCACTGGCCTTGGTGCAGAGCTACAGTGTATCAGTCTAGTGATAATCAAAAGATATGCATCAAAGCTACAAACAACTCCCCTGTGGCAAGCAAGATGTCACCTCTGATACACTGACTGTTGGGATGACCGCAGTTGTTTATTTTGTGGACAGTGCATGGTCAGCTGATAAAATTAATTGAGAGGATTGAGTTGGCAGTGTTGATCAAGCCATGGCATATAAAATTATGTTATTCTTTCATGATAACAGGATTTATATATTTTAAGTCTGATCCAGCCAAAATCCAACCGGAATTGTAATCTCAGAAGCGACGACAAAGCTCTCTTATATGAATCAACTCCTTGCAATAAAAACAAATTTGAGGACAGGGGTAATCCTTGGGTCAGGGTGACATTTCACTGGCCATTGGGGAAGTGTAAAAAAATGCTATCATACCAAGTCAAGAGTCAAATGGCAGTCTAATATATATGATACGCAAGCGAGGGATTGATCCATAAGAAATTATAGGAGAAAACAAAGAGATGACTGGTAAGAAAAAATTATTTGTCAATGTAAGATCACCTGTATCCACATAATAATAATATGTAAATGGCACTGCCATGAAATTTCGCGCAGCATTGTCATAGAACTACTGCGTTATCTTCCACTTTCCATGCAGAAGGCCAATTTATCTTTTTAAAGGACAGGCAAATGGGTAGATAGATAGAATATAGATAATTCGGCAGCCATGAGCTGCGCTCATATTAATATATATATGCTGATTGGAGAAGTCATGGATCGATAATGCAGATGCATTTCATGTTGTAGATAGATAGATAGATAGATAGATAGTTAGATAGATAGTTAGATAGATAGTTAGATAGACAGTTAGATAGATAGATAGATAGATAGATAGATAGATAGATAGATAGATAGATAGATAGATAGATAGATAGATAGATAGATAGATAAATAGATAGATAGATAGATAGATAGATAGATAGATGGATCTGGTATCATACCAACCTGTTTCATTCAATGAATGTCGAGTGCATGCTTGCAGAAATAAACTGGAATCCAGTGCATTTCTGTAAGCACTCGACATTCGTTGATTGTAAATGCAATATTGTTGATATAATTAGTTATTTTGCACAGCCTTTCAAAACATTTAAGGAAGGTAATAGTACCTTTATGCGAGTATCCCCAATATGTGTAATAATAGATACATGATTTTATATTCTGAAACAGTTTGTTTTCATCATCCTAGAATGAAGTGGTACCATAAATGCTCAATAATAATCGTTGTGGGACCTATAATTTGTCTATTAATCGGTTCTATTGCCCAAGGGAGCAGAATGAAAATATCTTGCACCTGATGAAGGCCAAAATGCCTTAGGAATGCAGCTGCTGAACTGTAATGCAAGTTCAATTTTGTCTCATGGGCGTAATTCTTTGAATAATTGATGCTTTTGTGGGGGCCCTTTCACGATTGCAAAGAAAAGGAACTAATCCAATATTGTGCTGCAGAAATTGTTGAATCTTTTAAACAGTATTTAAAAAGAGTTTTAAAGAGACATTTTGTACACTTTTGAAACCGCTCTGCTTGTGGCTAAGCACAAACTATGATTGAGCTTATTTCTACACAAATTCAAAGGACACAATCTATTTATTCCTTGAGACATCATATCATCAATTTAATTGTGTCTAATCAATTAACTTAAATTTCATTTATTATTTCATATTTTGTACTCATATGTACTTTATACCTCAAAAGAGTGTATGAATAAAGATATATATATATAGACGAAAATAAAGACTTTACAATTTTTGAAGTATTTAGACAAAGAGCACATAGTATCTGCAGAAAATTATTTTGATAAATATGCAGTTCTGCCATAATAGAAAATAAAAGGCTTTTAAATTGTTTGATGACAAAGTATTTGAAATATATAGTGATCTGTAGATAAATATATATTTTGCAGTTTCAATAATATCATTCTGTCTGCCACGCTATTTATCTATCAAACACCCATGGAGAAATATTTAATATCTAAATTTATAAGTATGCGACCAAACCAACTGCTCTAATAAAGAATATCTCTGCCCAGATAACTTACCTACAACCTGATCGGTATACTATTCAGTGTGTACACTCTAAAAAAATTCAGACAAAATTGATTTTTTAGATTCAAAATGGTTTTTTGAAAAACCAAATTTCAATGCAAAAAACCAACATGAATTTTTTTTAAAAATCCATGTTGGTTTTGCATTGAAATTTGGTTTTTCAAAAAAACATTTTGAATCTAAAAAACCAATTTTGTCCCGACATTTTTTAGAGTGTATTCAGTTAAAGCAACTTTTCCTGGCACATCTGAGACTCTTTCTTTACTGCAGAAACACAATGGGATCAAATCTACCTTAGAAAATCGTTGACCCTATGTTTCTAGACCACTTTTGTTGGTATAGGTTTTAAAAATACTTTTCGGAATATGATAGGAAACATAGGCTGACTAATAACGTGGCACTTGATTTAATTACTGTCAATTTTGTCAGTTGTTTTACTTCACCTTTTGAGTATTTGTTTGCTCTGCGCGGAAAAAAGGGTTGTCTAATTCAGACAATAATTGTACAATATAGGCCTATGTGCAACCGATTGATTGTATAGCCTACCGACAATTGAGTTGTCTAAACCAGACAATCAATAGAATGGAACAGGCAATTCATAAAGTGAAAGGATGAAGTAGTGTGAACCTTCGAAAAAATTCAATTGTCTGGTTTAGACGAATAATTCATCGAACATATGTTGTACCATTATTCGCTGAATCAGGCAACCCATTTAATTTTTTCAGCCTGACCATAACACTTCCATGATCTACACCGCATGTAGAGTTATTATGCAAATGTGTTTTTTGCTGCATTTTCTATGATTTTTAGGACCAGCCTCATCTTCTTTTTACACAATGATATGTTTGTTATCAGTACACTTTACTTACATGAAGCCATGGGGGATAAATCAAAGCACTGCACAGCATCCATGGAATTTACTTTTTTACCAAAATATAGCCATCTTGAAATCTATCTGTGGAAAATAGATACTCAGTATATCAAACACAGGAAACTTCTAGAAATCTCATGACTTCGTAGTCATTGGGCATGAAAAAAATTCTTTGAATGGGATTCATATATAATATGCAAGAAGTACATGCATAAGATGCTGGCAAGGCTGAGGGTGTGTGGCAGTTACAGATTATTTTAGGATGACGCAAGCGACAGCTAATTTACTAGCTTGATATCAATCTTGCAATATAGAGTGTGATTATACATGTTCAAGATTACACCCAACATTTCCAGGAAATAATTGCAATAATAACTGAAGAAATAGTTAAATGCAGCCAGAGGGTACATGACATATGCTTTTGAGACTAACAGTGACATTGGCAGATGTTAATGACAAAAACTACTTGCAGAAAATTAATTGTCCCTGAACGTCAATGAGGCTGAGAATGAGATTGATCAGTAGGCCTACATACGTAACACATGATGACAAGACACATGTCAGAGACAATTCCGGTGACATAATTAACACACAATCAATTAATACTAGAACGAAGTACAGGCGTATACAACTGTGAGTGGTTGTGTTATAATAGACTAATTTCATGGAAGCTTCCCACAATTAACACTAGGGGCTTAGTGGTGCTTGGTTTTTAGAATACTTAAATGCCATTGGCTGACAGATTTCCTGCCTTGCTTCCATTGAGATTGGTCCAGCCAAGTGCAACCTATCTAGAGTATTTTTTGGGAATTTTAATGTAACTTTAAGGCTTTATAACTTGGTCATTCTTTTCAATTTTAAAAATATTCCAAGTTGCTTTTCTTTATTTAAAGTGTCTACATCTTCTATTCTCAGAAAGCAATTTAATCATCAATGAAGTTATGAGGGGCTAAACATTGGACCATTCAGTGAAATGTGTCTATTACAATGAGAATATAACATGTCAAATTTATCTTATACTTGGAATCAACATGGTGATGGGCATAAAAAACTAGTTTAATGGGAAAATAAAAAGTTCTATGACACTAATTGCGAAAAATAGAGCTTTGTTGATTTGGATTTTGAATAACTGAAACATTTTGAAGAAATTTAATTAAATTGTCTGTTGCTTCTATCTAATTTGTGTAGTGACTAACGTTCTTTCATAAATTATCAGATACAACAATCTGTTTAAAAACCTTCCACTTCTGAGTCTGTTCATCTGGATGAGATTCATGTAGGGGAGAGTGGGGCATAACCACCCCCCTAAGACAAAATGTCTCACAGGATGATAATGGCCAACACAATTAAGAACTCCAGTTGGCGATATGACACACTCTTAGAGCACAGGGATATGAAACAGTTTTTGGTACAAGGTGCTCGGGGCATAACCACCCACCCTATGGGGTATAAACCCTCCCCCCAAGGTACCAGCAACAAAAATAACTGAAGGATTTCCATATCTGGTGGAAGGATACTATGTCCCTTTCTGATGTAAATGCAAGTGCTCTTGACGTGGAAAGTATCAAACCATATCAGTGTCCTCACTTTTGCTATGGTGATGACTTCTGAGATATTTCTCTCCGGGACGCTCCCGCCAATACCAATCTTTTGGTTTTTCAAGACAGCCCAAATGACATAATCTATGCTAACCCTTCCCAAGTTTCTCATACATTTACAGTACCTTTTTGAAAACCCCCCTCCTGTTTCTGTCACCCCCCTACTGCATTTTTTCCAGGGGCGGGTGGTTATGCCCCATATAATGACAGCTAAATGCATTTTGAAAATTAGTCAGAACATGAACCAACACAATGCCTATCACCAATACCTTACATCTCGTTTATGTTGAATGTCATCACAAATACCGTCACATGTAAAAATAAGATGAAGCTGCTTAAAAAGGCTTAAAACTAAACAAACTGAGCTGTTCAGTTGGGTTCTACCTTTGCTTGCACCCCCTTCTGTCAAAAAGTTATCTCACACAAGTAAAATCACCTGCACTAACGATATTTTCACTAAGTGGAACAAATCACCTGGAACCACTGGGTGGGTGGTTATGCCCCGGGGGGTGGTTATGCCCCACTCTCCCCTACGTCCCATATCGTTTTCTCCAATGTTCATAATCTTAATGAGAACAGTATTCACAGTAGGCTTATGTCTTTCCATTTTTTACATGTGTTAACACTTGAACAATCCTGAATTCTTAATCTTCCAAACTTCATCTTTTACATTAGATCAAACCGTGAGATAGGTCTTTGCCCTATGAAAGTGAGTAATGGTTGAGATGTCTGTTGTAAATCCCTTAATAAATTCCCATTCAAATTCCTGCTTCAGCATTATATCACTCTCTGTATCGAATTCATCAATATTTACATAAGCTTGACATCTTGCTTATTTTGTTACTTTGATATACATGTATATGACAATTCAAGTCTCGCTTATTTGTTTCATTGATATACATGTATATGATAATTCAAGTCTCCTCTTTTTATTCGGACTCAACTACAAAAAGTTAGAATCTATGTTCAATCCTTAATTTTCTATAATTTTAATCAATTCAGGATTTATTGATGGAATTTCTGTAGATTAGAAGATAACCTTATTGTGCATATATATAGTTTCCCCCTTTGGCAATGGTAGAATAAAGTGATTAGATTGTTATAGGATTAATTTACGATTTTTTGGGATTCGTTCGGTCTAAAAGTGTCTTGCCCCTGATGCAAAATGCGCATGGAAAGCAGCTGCTGATCTGTAATTTAAGTTCAATTTTTGTCTCATGAGAATAATTCTTTGAATCTTTAATGCTTGTTGGGGGCTCTTTCGCTATCATGAAGAAACTGAAATGTTCCGATACTTTGTAGGAACATTCTGCATTCTTTCAAAGGTTTTCATTGGCAGAATACAATTGTGAAGCAGAACTTCAAACATATACCTGCCAGGAGTGCCAGGTATATGTTTGAAGTTCTGCTTCACAATTGTATTACCTGGCATGCTTTTAACATATATTATTGTGACACAAACTGAAAGTATTGTTTGAAGTATCTTCAGGAATAGATCTGAAGATAAAATATCTATGAGACTGTGTATACAATATATTATATAAATCTGCCTGGGTTAATGCTATATGTACTGCACCCAGCTAGCCTCCTAAAATGTGGTTGTATGTAAGTGCCATGCATAAAGCATCTGCGAAATTTGAGTTTCGCCATTTATTCAGATATTTTGGTACATGATGAGAGTGGTGGGTGCATCAGCAGAAATTATCCGAGAAAATTTTAAAACACCTTTAGAATTGAGCTTTTTCCTTATCATGCATTTGTTTAGCAAATGGTATACAGCAAGTTTCTATAATATTTCCAGACAAATTGAGAGACAAAACACTTCTTCTTTTCATCGTTATATCCTGTCATTGAGAAAAAATAGAGACTTTTTTGCCGTGCCTGCAGTAGAAGACCCCACACTGCCAGATCAAGCCTCTCAATCTATCAGCTGACCACCATTGACCATGCAGGGCAACAGTAGTCTGCAAATAAACTGCTGCAGCCACCCCGACAGTGTGTTGATCAGAGGTGGCTACAGGAAAGCTGTGCGTAGCTTTGATACATACCTTTTGATTAACACGGGACTAATATAGTGTAGTTTTGCACATCTTTTATCAAGGCCATGGCTTCATACATCAATGCACTCCTTCAACTGTCGAATGCTAAATACTGTCTTGTTACATATGGATGGATGGACGATTCACGATTGGAGCTTCACTTCCTGTATTTTTGCTCTTGGTAGGGTAATTAGGACAGGAAGAGGACACAGCAATGAGGCAAAGGATGATTGAAACAGCAGTCCCACATAGGCCCAGGTGACCCAGCAAGAGCTGGATTCGAACCCTGGACCCAGCGATTGGCAGCCTGGCATGCCACCACTGGACCAATCCTTCCCCCACTGTCTATACAAAAGCAATCCAAATATGAAAACGTAATAATTTCACCTGTTTCATTTGTACGAGGGGTTTTCCATAAGTTCTGTCCATCTTGTGATAACTTTCGATATATTTTACACAAGCACATATAATTTGGGTCAGTTTATGTTGAGGTAGGCCTAATATACAATTGATTTGCAAAATATCAAATTTTAGAAATAAAAATAAATGGTTGTTTGTTGCTATGGAAACCAGAGTCATGGAATGCGCTCCAGATTTTTTAGTAATTTCTCACTGTTATAGCTCAACATCTGTCCAGAATAGCTGGCTTCATTCAATAAATAGAAGCATTCCAATACTTTTTTCTCATTACAAGTAATGAGCTTATTGTGAAGCACTGAATAACAATGGAAACAATGTTATTGAAAATATTTTAGTGACTAAAGCATTCTTGATTCAGTAGCATAGATCTGTTTTCCATGAGATGAGTAACTTTGGGATTGGTGAATGAGATCACTTACCCTGCCCATTTAACATCTTATTCCGCCGTGATATGCTTTTAATTAATTAAATAATCATTATATAATCGCTGTGTGTCGCCGGGTTAGTCATTTTTTTCCCTAGAAATCATCTTTAAAGCCATCCCACAGGGGTAAAAAGTTCTCCGGTACTCGTCGTGAGTTAGGGGCATAAGGTGTGACAGTGCCCTGGGACGCATTTCAATACTTTTGGTTTCCATGGCTACAAATTAACCATTTATCTTTATTTCTATGACCTGATTTTTTCAGGATCATTTACAAATTACTTCAATATAGTCTGATCGAAATATCAAGTTTCTGCTGTAAACTTAGCAAAATCTATGGCAAGTCGGACAAAACTTTTGGAAAACCCCTCGTACAGGCTAATCGAGGACTTGTTTCTGCAGTTGCCTTGGATTGTCAATGTGTGCAACAAAATTCTGACATGACTTCTCAAAAGATAACAATTTAGCAAGTCAAGTGGTGCTAACTGAAATTAATTTGTTGGCCTTTTGCATCATTTTCTTCAAGCTTTAACATGAAATCATAAGATTTGCTCTATTGGGTGCCTAACGATATAATACCCCAATGTGATAAACGTGGACACCGATGTAACTGATAGGTTAGCCATGGCAAAAATCCCCCTTTAATATTCCAATGCAGACTATAATTCTTTAAAAAAAATAATTTTTTGTTAGTTTGCTTGCCAGTTTGTTAACATGTCATATTCTCATTGCAACCATAACTCATTATCAACCTTTGAATTAATTTACGCTCACAGTTGTACAGATGTGCAATTCTTTTCTGGCATTGGGTGATACTATGTGTTAATCATGTCGTCATGTATATTATGTATGTAATACTGATCCATCTCCTTCTCAGACGTTGTTAGCCTCATTGACATCCAGTGTCAATTAATTTTCCTGCAATTTGTTTTTGTCATGAGCATCTGTCAATGTCCCAAGTATACCACATGACGCGCATTGGGATAGAGTAGGTCGGGGCAAGAAGCCCAGGTTAGGTGAGAAGCCCCCCCAGGGTTATATCTAAACTTACATTTTTGATGCTTTTTCTTATTGATAGGATTGAAGCTAGAGGCTCTTTAGGTGACGTCACAAATTTTCAGGACAAACAGCACCAAACCACAGTGGTAATTAAAGAAACAAAAAATGGTGCGTGGTTTTTGTAACTTTAATTAATACTTTAAAAGTTGTCAGAAATTAATTTGGAAATTTTTAAAAGTATAATGGATATCTGCATTGCTTCACTTTATGACTATCACATAAATATGATTTGGATCATGTTTTTTGCATTTTAGCTTAAAATATAGAGGTCAAATTAAAATGTGTGGGTTTGGGGCGAGAGGCCCCACATGGGGCCCCCTTAACTGAGGCCTCGCAACTGCTTCAGGAACCATTTAATAATGTGTACTTCACCTCAAATCTTGATAGAATAGCTAGTTGAAATAGAAAAAATTTGAAACAGGGCAAAAATATTTAAAAATAAATGTATGAACAGAAAAATTCTGAAATTCAGAAAAAGTGAATAGAATGCCTTTAAAATGATAGAAGAACCCCAAGAAATTACTCTCAAGCAGAATGCGCTCGGAAAAAAAATTGCCATAGGATTATAATTGGGGCTTCTTGCCCGATGGGTGGGGTAAGAAGGCCATTTTAATTTTTTTTACAAAAATGGCCGTTACTCCTTTATTAAAATTGGTAGACATTTGTTTCACTAGTTATAAGTAGAGTCAAGTGATCCCTTCCTGACTGCATAAGCATTCAAATAATCAACCACAGAAAGTAGGTCAAATCACACAGCGAAGTAAAGGGGGGCGGCATGCCCCGCGCTACTCTACATTAATTATTCCTTCAATTAATATTGCAATTATTTCCTAGAAATGTTAGGTATGTCTTATATTCGCGTAGCGACGGGCGGCGAAGCCGCCCGTCGCGTCAGCGAACTTAGCTTAACAACAGCTCATAGTAAATTTTGAATCTGTCAGTGGAGTGAGAATGAAGGACTGCCTGTACCTGCCATGGAGTTGGTCCCTGATTAAACAGTTAGTTTCGGTAAAAGTAAGCATCCCTGAATTTCTCTTGCAATACTGCTCATTTCAATCTGGGATCCACGGCATTTCATGACCTTAGGTAGCTAGTACCGATCTTTCAAATCTGATTGGTCGAGACAACAATGTAATCAACATCCGCTCATTCACAGACGCTGTGTGACGTCACTCACTGAGTGCTTGTCCACTGATATGTGGACAGGGACGAGTCAGGCTCATTTATGTCGTCTGCATGAAAAAAACTTATTTTGCTAACAGGTGTCGCCACCGGTGTAGCATCATGCTTGCAGTGCCACACCCAGGGAAAATGACTGAACTATCAGCAGCCTGCTTGTGAGCAGTGATGTGTGAAGTTTATTTGAGGTGTGAATTTTAAAAGCTGATTGCTATTACTGTACCTAAGTAGCATCAATTAATTTAGGCCCAACTGATTGTGTTCTTGTTTATCATTATTATACCTCGACCATGAAAGCAGAGCTGTCATTGGCTGAGAGCTGGTCACATGTCAGTCATTATTTTAGTATATTGACCAGGACTATTGCCCTCCAAAATTTGTTTTCCGAAAAAAAAAAAAAATTTCAGAATTTTTTTTTTTTCTGAAATTTTTTTTTTGCCGAAAAATTTTTTTTTCCCCGAAAATTTTTTTTTTTCCGAAATTTTTTTTTTTACGAAATTTTTTTTTTACGAATTTTTTTTTTTCCAATTTTTTTTTTTTCCCAATTTTTTTTTTGTCCCAATTTTTTTTTCCACAATTTTTTTTTTCCGAAATTTGTTTTTTCTAAAATTTTCTTTCCCTAAATGTTTTTTTTCAACATTTTTCTTTCAATATTTTCCATACATTTGCCATAGTGCAGGAAAACAATAAAATTAGGGCATTAATTAGTAAAGACCAAAAAAAACTCATCAAAACTAGTAATAATAGTGCAATGTAGGCTATGCGTCTGCTTATCTACTCTCCTGTGTGAAAGGAAAATTATTTCCCTCGGCCTATCGGCCTCGTGAAATAGTTTTCACTTACACACCCTCGAGGGAAATAGATTTGACTAATGCCCTCGAAATCAGTCAATATTGGTATACTATAACACGGTTTCAAAATAAGAACAGTTAATTTGAGCTCCGCGAATCTATGGCATTGCCATCTACATATTAATATGTATAATGACATACTCTAAATATTGCATACTGGACATCGAGCTAGTTGCTTCATCCTAAACCAATCTGTAACTGCCACACACCTTCCCTGTCCCTCAGTTTTGCCAGCAAGTGCATGTACTTGTTACATAAACGTTCATAAATCTCAATCAATGCAGTTGTTGCAAATGAATTCACGAGATTTCTTAAAGTTTCCTGTGTTAAATGACACTAGCATCTTTTTTTATCAAGATAGCTTTTCAAGACCGGTCTATTTTGCAAAAAGGTAATTACTAGAATGCAGTGCAGTGCTTGAACTTAACCCCCATGGCTTCATTGAAGTTATCAAAGTTTACTGATTCAAACATATATTTTTGTGAAAAGAATATGAGGCTGTTCCTCAAATCATAGAAAATGCACCAAAAAACACATCTGCATAATAAACCTACATGTCATTGAAGTACAACACTCAAACCGAAAATAAAAACAAGGATTATCTGATTCAGCAATGTATACCAGACAATTGAATTGTAAAAAATTTCACACCTTTCGATTATTACATTCTATTAATTGTTTGTTCCATTGCACTGATTGTATAAATGGAATGGAACAATCAGGTCACATAACATTTTGCATAACAATGAATCTATCTTACATTTATTGTACAATTATTGTCCGAATTTGAAAATTTTTGTTCCAGCAAAGGGGGGCAACAAATCATCAAAAGGTAAATTAAAACGACTGACGCAATTATCAATAAACCAAGTGCCAAGTTATTATTCAGCTTTGTTTCATGTCATATGTCAAGAAGTCTTTTTAAATCTATATTTCCTCTACCCACAGAAGTATTTTGGAAACTTGGGGTCAACGATTCTTTCTTTCATGTAGATTTTATCTCAATGTTTTTCTGCAATAAAGTGTCTCAGGTGTTCCAGGAGAAGTTGTTTCAAATTAATGAACTGAATACGGATTATAAGTAACCTGTGCTTTATGGTAAGTTATTGGGACATTAGCATTTGCTAGCAGTGCAGTTGGTATTTGCTTATTTGTTATAATTATACGTCTAGTGGCGTAAATATTTCTTTGTGGGTATTTGATTGATAAATAAAGCATGGCAGACAGAATTATGTTATAGAAACTGACAAACATTTGTTTTATTAACAGATCTAATATTTATTTGTCCTAATACTTTGTCTTCAAACAATTTCAAAAGCCTTTTATTTATTTTCATGACAAAATTGTATTTATCGCGCAGATACTATGTACTGTATTTGTCTGAGTAGTTCAACAATTTGAGAGCCTTTCATTTTCTTTTATGACAGAATTGCATTATAAAAATCAACAAATGTATATTCTATCTGAGGATTATATGTATTTCATATCTCTTAACATTTTATTTTACGACAATCAAGGCAGAATGAGTCCTTTGAATGTGTGTTGCAATAAGCTCCGTTACAGTTTGTGCTCAGCCACAAGCAGACCAATTTCACAAGTGTACAAAATGTCTCTTTAAAACTATTTTTACATACTTTTTAAAAGATTCCACAATTTCTGCAGCACAATATTGGATTAGTTCCTTTTCTTTGCAATCGTGAAAGGGCCCCCACAAAAGCATCAATTATTCAAAGAATTATGCCCATGAGACAAAATTGAACTTGCATTACAGTTCAGCAGCTGCATTCCTAAGGCATTTCGGCCATCATCAGGTGCAAGATATTTTCATTCTGCTCCCTTGGGCAATAGGACTGATTAATAGACAAATTATAGGTCCCACATGACTCCCACAACGATGATTATTGAACATTTATGGTACCACTTCATTCTAGGATGATGAAAACAAACTGTTTCAGAGTATATGATCATGTATCTATTATTATATAAGCATAAAGGGATATTATATTCCTTAAATCTTTTAAAAGACAGTGTAAAATAGTAGTTACTAGCATTTACCCGTGATAAATAGCAGCGAGAGGGGTGACACTTTGAGTAGAAAAGATCCCAGACATTCATTGGATCAAAGATAGTTTTGTAATGGAAATTATACATGGTGGTGAAGAGATCATTTGTATATTGGGTAACATCATAAAATATTAAATGAGATATACATTTGTTGGCATGACTTTCGTTTTTAAGGTGCAGGTACCTCCCCCTGCCCCCCAACTTGAGCCTGAAATTTCCGACAATATTATTCAGTCACTTAATAAAACAGAAAATATAGGCTGGTGGCATAGTCAAAATGAAAAGATATATATACTGCAGACTATTGCTGAGAAAGCTAATGTCTTCATATTCCTAACTGTTGCTTGCATTAATTTATAGAAGTGCTACTGTAGTTTTTGTTAGGACAAGCATGTCGATAAAATTTTGTTCATTTGGTTGTTCTATAAAAGTCTGCTGGGGATGTGAAATAGAATAAATGGTTAGATATAACTGGGAAACGAATATTTTAAAGAGAAGACAATATGAGAAGGTTTTCAAAGGAAATGCCAAGGATCTGTAAAGCTGAGCGTAATTGCACTTCATTGTCACTGAACACTTTAAAATTTGACAGGGCAATACCAATCAGGCAGTGATGGTCAATTAAGGTCTTTTTGATAGTTCGATCAATGGCAATTACGGCTTTACATTGCAGCTTGAGGTTAACAGAAATTGAAGAAAACTTCTTGAGCACTGAGCGGCATACAGAATCAAAACAAACAGGCACAAATAAAATGGCGGCAATATAGCCCTCGATAGAAAACGTAAAAATGGGTAAACTCCAAAGGTACAGGGGGGAATACAGCAATCTTTGGTGTTAATCGATAGAAAAAAGTGGTATGCATCTGGAAGGCTATGTCTTAAAATGAAAAAGAGAGAAATAAATTCCGAAATTAATGAAAAACGGCGCTGTGACGTCATGGCATCCCAGTAGGCCTTAGTTGTGTATTAATATATTAGATGTAAGCAATATTGCATTTAAAGTCAATGAATGTCGAATGCTAAAAAAAACCCACTGGAATCCAGTGCATGCATGCACTAAACAGCCATCAACTGTAACAGGTCAGTAAGATATTTATCTATCTATCTATCTATCTATCTATCTATCTATCTGTCTATCTGTCTATCTATCTATATATCTACATGTATCTATCTATTTTTCTATCCATCTACATGTATCAATCTATCCATGGTATTCGGTTTTATGTATAACTGTTTGCTACGTACCTGTTTTTCGTTTTATCTGCAAATTGAATGTGACAGATCCATATGTACATCATGCACATCTCTTTTCAGTGAAACAACATTGTTAATATTAGGAGGAAACAGGCCCTCTATCATTCAAAGAATTTTTTTTTTCTCTCCACAGCCATTTCTTTTATTTTCTCATGTAACTTGCAATGGATCGATCACGTACTTGTGCATAATATACATACTGATAGACTGTTATTTGACCATTGGCACTGGTATGAGTGCATTTTTGTGGTATGAAGCCATTGGCCTTGGTAAAAGATGTGCAAAGCTTGAGTGTATTAGTCTGGTGTTAATCAAAGATATGTATCAAATCTCGAAACACCTCCCCAATGGCCAGTGAAATGCTACCCGTGACCCACAGGCTGCCTGGGTGTTGTTTATTTCGATGACCGCAGTGGTCAATGATCATCAGCTGATAGATTGAGAAGCTTGATCTGGCAGTGCGAAGGGTGAGCAGAGAGCACTGTAGGCTGAGAAAAAAAAAGTTAATTCTACACTCTTGCTCATGAATATGGAATATAGGAAAAGACAAAAACTACCATTGAATTGTGGCTATCCCATTTGAATCCAATGGTTAAAATCGCACTTTTAAGAACTAAAGTGGATTCCTGAAGAGTTATTTGAAGTCCTCACTTTAATATTTGGTTAAATTTTTGAAAATTTGGGAGGCTAGAGGAAATTGAAAAAACGATGCAAAAAAAGTCAAAATATGAATTTTGTTTAGGGTTAGAAATCCATCAAAAATTGTTTATTTGTGAAAGTTGCTGGCATCAAAGGAAAGATTAACCTTTAAATGAATCAATTCAATGGTCATTAGCATGTGGAATCTCCGAGACAAATAATCACAGCACAGACAAAATGGGTCATATTTATGCTTGGTCCAATGGAACAGTTTTTTACATTTTCAAACTCCAAGACTGCATGATAACCAGGAACCTTTTATTGATATAGGTTCATACACTCTACGTATGTGTGCTCTACCAAAATGTATTATAATTTCAAATAGAAATTGTTTGACTGCTAGCAATTGAGAGTTTATCACAATAAACAAGGCTGGTTTATCACCATTGTTCTTGAAAACCTCAAAATATGAAAAATCCACTCCAGCCATTCATATCCGGCTAGTTGAGCCTCTTCTCAGCACGTTGAAGTTAATTTTCTGAATCTGGACTCACCCAAAACAAGGGTAAAAAATAAAACAAGGATCGTGGTTATTTCAGTATATTCCATATTTATGAGCAACAGTGTACATAACTTAGTTGTTTGTTTGAAAATGCATAAGAAGAGAAAGAAATATTTTCAAAAACACTTTAACAGAGTATGTCATCACTTTGTAGCTGTATCAAAGAAACTGTGAGAAGCAAGATGCCATGCTAATGTTGGATTAGATATTGATGAAAGGTATAAAGAGAGTAATAAGGTGCGACAGTATTTGTGTGCAAGCATAAACTTGAAAGGGCATTTATAACAGGATTTACAAAGGAAATCTTCCATCAGATAACCATTCATTGCTCGAAGAAAGTGGGTTATGTGATTCTCAAGTATATGTGCATATTGGACGATCGAGAATTCAGGATTATTCAGTATTATTCATGTTGCATCACAGGTGTGACAATAATGCTGCTGCTGCAACAGCTTAGTTGTAGGTTTATACATACAGAAATAAGCTATACAAACAGGCTGACCGAATTTACAGATGGTTCCAAAACAAAATTTTTCCAACAACATTTGCACGGGTTGACTGAAAAGCAAAGTGATGGAGAAAGGGCGGTATGATATAGTTGATCTTTATTGGAAAATTAATTTGTTCATTAGCCACACTTCTTAGGAATGTTTAAAGATGTATGTTTAATCCATTTGTTATTGGAAAAATCAAGTAAATGCATGTGATTGAAACACTTAATGCAGCAAGAACACTTTGCTTTGTCACCTCACTCTGACAAATGGCAAGACTGTCAGTCATCAGTCAGCTGAAGTGTGAACAGAGGGGCCTCTAAGGGGGATGTTTTATGTATTCCTTGCATACATTTACCTTAGAAGCCTCTTATCTTGCATCCAATGATCTTGAGTGATATCAAGCATTGAAGAGATAGGCCAGAGGCTTACAGCCAACTTCATCCAACCAGATCAGCATTGCCGTCATGGGCAATCTTTAGGGAAAGTCACATGAGGAGCTTCTGATTCCCTGCTAATAGGTCCCCGTAGCCCATTTTCATTCCCCTTCCCGGTACTTTGCAGGTCATAGATTGAACTGAACATCTCTCATGCCGTGCTGCTCCTCATCATGGGCCGATTTCACCAACAAAGTTTTAACAGTTAGACCTGGTCTTATCTCATTTAAACCTGGTTTTACTAAGTCCCTTTCATCAACAGTGTACTAGAGCTTTTTTTCCTAGCGATTATGAGCCGTAATCACCTGAAATTCCGATTATGGACACTTAGGGGATTACTGGCCACTTAGAAAAACAGTGTAAAACAAGCAAACAGTGAAACAGCTTGATTTCTGAAACCTGTGAGAATATACCATGGAACTGAATGTCTTCACCTTGATCCCCCCCCTACCCACCAATCTCGTGAAACACAATCACAATCAATGTAATAATTTACGCACTTCAGCAAGTTTTGGGCATAATTTTTTCTTGCAGAAGAAATGAGAATCACCAGATATAGTTAAATTTTTTTTTTTATGGTAGAAGATTTGATTTTATGGTCTATCTATCTACCTGTCTGAAATTGAAAGCCTGAGTGACTATCTATTTCAATGTAATTGTGAGTGGTAAAATAGTTCATGTAAACCTCAGCAGTGAGCATGATACCACAATATTTATGTCACCTGTTTGTAATCACCATAGTCACCTTTGTGACTAGCTTAATCTCAGTCTTTGTCTCATAGTCGCCAATGGGCCCTTCCCTTGTATTGTGTTTCTCACTATTTTGCATTGGAACCAGACCTTCCCAATACAAAATGAATTCATGTGTAACTTTAGATATATCAGCCCACAAACGTCTATCAACTATTTCTGGCGACTTTAGACATTTTGTAGATTACAGAGATCACTTGATATCTGGCTGAACCTGCATCAGTGCATCATTCATATGATATGAAAGAACATATTGAGTAATTTATTCACAAAGAAAAAAAAGACACCAAAAAACAAAACAGAAAAGCATCTAAAAAACTGAACAGGTCCCCCCCCGGCATTATTTTTTTTAAAGGTCATAACATTCTATCTATCTATTTATCTATCTATCTATCTATCTATCTATCTGTATGGGTCAAAATTTGGTAAGTCTGAAATTCTTGTCTCCGGTGTTTAACAATAATTCATGATGACAGAAAGGCACATGCAGGACCTCTTGATGTCATTTGTCATGGACAAGGATATTAGCAAAACTTCTGACACAAAAAATATGAGGAAGGTTATTTTTATCCCATCCAAAAATAGCATTGAAGTGGCCAACCCCCCTGAAAATGGCCTGTCTCCACCAACATTTTCTTTGAAAGATTGCATCACAAAAAATTGTACAGGATCCTGATTCAATTAAACTCTTCCATATATGGAGACTTGACTATCACTCTTCTAAAATACAGTTTCAAATTTCTGAAATAATATCCTGTACAAGAGCAGGAGGTTGTTGTGTCCATGTCTCCAATATTGCGTCATTAGCATCACACCAGTTTGGTTTCTTAATAAAAATGAAAGGGATGCACATTTTGTGAGAAAACCTTGTGTCTAACATTGTCTGAGAACCCAAGAAAATAACTGCGCTATCTGTAGCTCTGTATCATTTATATAAACCAAATTATTTGAGTATTTCTGTTGGTATGTCGGTTGTCCTATCTTAATTTGTCATTAGCAAATGCCTTGCTGCTCTATTTTGACTGCATATATCTGGACCAGAATCAATACGAACATGCTTCTGGTGTTCATAAGATCATTTCATGCACAAATTGCCAGATTGCCAGTTTTGCACTGGTCCCTACAAAGATTTTTATCTTAATTATCATTAGCATCACGCTGTCATTAGCATCACAACAAAAAAAGGCTTCTTTCCTTTACCTCACTAAAATTATGTTGCAGGTGACAGGAGTTGAAATTGTGATCAATATATATTATCAATTAATGTTTTAACAAAATATTACACAGAATTTTTGCATTTTCATTGCATCTGACATGCGTAGTATGAATTTGACGGTTCTCTGAGATTACTAATCAAATATGGGGTGTCAGTGAGATTTTACCATTGTCTAGCACCTGAAATATGGTTCAGCAAAGACATTGGGCACTGGAGGGGTAGTGGAGATCATCTTTGTTATTCAGAATCCAAACTATTGGTGAAAAGAGTATTTTTGTTTCTGTTTGTAAATTTCTAGTTCAAGAAAATCTGCTATCTTAATAAGTATTGGTCATAGAGACCTGAAATATAGCTCAACGTTTGCAGAATAGCCACTTTCCCATACGTTGGTAATACATTCTTCAGCTCTGGTGCAGATTTCAAGTTATAGGCATGATGCTAATGACACTTATATTCGAAGTTTAATTGACCAAAATGCATTATCTCAAAAATAATTGGTGCTAGAGACCTGGAACTTGGCCTAAAATGTGCAAGCTACCTGCCTGATCATTGGTAATAGATTATTTAACCCTAAGTGGTCAGGATTTTTTAATTATAAGTGTGATTTTAATGACAGTCAAAAAACATCACAGCTGTAAATATCACCTCATTACAGATCAGCAGAGCATTTGGGACCCTTGGACATGACAGTGCAGTGATAGCTGATTGTTTGACCTACCCAATGCCAACTTAAAACGGCATTTCTGCACTAAAAAAAGTTTCAAAATTTTTTCAGCTGAAATTTCAAGGTTTTCAAATTTTGACCCGTATAGATCTATCTATCTATCTATATGTCTATATATCTATATATACATCTATCTATCTATCTAACTATCTGTCTATCAATCTAGATTGTGATCGAATTAAAAATCGTGAATTGTGGAAATGGCATAGAGTCTATGTCGCCAGTAGTCCCAATCTCAGTGTACTGTGTATAATACTGGAGGCAAATTTGATTTTTATGAAACTTGCATGAATTCTTACTCACTCCATCTAGTCACCTCTGAAGCACCAGATGATTAACACTTCTATAATGACTGTAAAATCACACATTTGTCGACCAACAGTTCCTATATTTATGATAAGACACCGCAAAACTGCAAAGTTCTGGAGTATCCTACAGAATGGCAGAATTTCTTGCAGAGTTTCTTGCAGAATTTTGCAATTTCTGCAGGTGTAGGAAGAAATTCCAATGTACTGAGATGATTGACCATGCTTCCCTCTCTGTGTTTAGCATTGTTTTGCTATATCTTTCGTGGTGAGATGAGATCCACTAAACACAAGTATAACTTGAAACCCCTCATTAAATTTATTGTATTCATTTCAATGCCATTGTGACTGGTAACATAATAAATAGGCTGATGCCACAATTTTTATGTCGCCTGCTGTTGTATAATCACACCAGTCAACTGTCAGTCACTTGCTTAATTTCAGTCTCAGTCCCATAGTCGCCAAAAGGTATTGAAATGACAGCCCTTCTCCTCGTGTTTCTTATTGTTTCAAACTTTTTTTTTTTTTGTAGGGTAACCAAATTGTCTTGATAATCCATGTGGGCCTTTAACCATGTGAAACAGATTTATAAACTGGAGAAGAGGCATCAACTCTTCCTGGCGACTTAAGTCATTTTTAGATGACAGAGTACAGAGACTACAGCTTATAATTGCACTTTTAAAAATCATTTAGAAATATGAATAATTAGAGTCTATTTGGTCTGTTAAGTGTTAAAAGTGGAACCATGCAGTGTGCACTGATGTCAAAAATTAAATGCAAAAGACTATAGCAGTGCAATGATATGTAAACTTAGCTCTCAGAATGCATTTATAACTTGAATGCAATTCATAATCGCCAAAAGTGGCATTGGAATGATGTACCCTCCCCCTTTCCATTGTGTTTTTCACAGTTTCACATATTTTAACAGTACAACCAGGCTTTCTCAATGTAAATATTATCCATGTGCAATTGTGTAAAACAGAATAACCAGCTTAAAAACTGTCATAAACAATTTCAGGCGACTAAAGTCATTTCCCCCCCCAAAGAGAAGGTAATGACAGTAATTTAAACAAAGATGCTAAAAAATCAAGGAAATTTTCACATAATTTTACAAAAAAATCAAGGAAATATTCACTTGATTTTACATTTTGGGAAGTTTTTTTTTCTCTGAATTCCAAGAAACTAAAATTGTAAAACTATTTCCAAAAGGAGAAAATTTAATTTGCAATGACCAAATTCCCAGGAAATTCTTACTAGCCTGGATATTGTATAAACTAAAGGCCTATGTTAAATTTATGCAAGGTGAATTTTGTTTTTGTAAGAAGACCCCTTAAGTACGGCATATGCCATTGTGATTAAAAATTAAATTGGTTGACAGATGGAATGGTTGGTTTTTTAGGGGAGAAGCTTAGGATTTTTTTTTGTATGGAAAATGTATCCAAAATTGTACCAGCCCTCCTCCTGTGTTACAATATTCTTTGGCTCTGTTTTGAAAATTGAGATATTGTGTTTGTAGCAGTTGACTTTCACCAAACTTATATTCCTTGGTCTTGCTCTGCTTGACTGATTTGACTTAGCCAACCAGGATTTAGCTTAGACCTGGCTCTTCTCTTAAGTATTCATGCACATGTTATTTCTTAACACTTTCATATATTTTGGTATAATGCACTGATTCCATTTAAGAAATTACTTTACTAGGATTACTTTTAAGATTATCATTTGTCATAGCCATTGGCTGCTCATATTCTCGCTAAATGAATCAGTGTTATCCGATGTTGTTCCATTTGTAACAGATACCTCCCACAATCATTGTGATCTTCATGTGCCCTAAGCAAAACGTAGTGCATTCTGAGAGTTGAAAGTGAGTTGGAGTCAATTACTCCGACAATAGAATCAGTCTACAAATATCTTCCAGTTCTTTTTTCACAATATTCATTTTAATAACTTCTAAAGATCACATTTATATATATATATATATTTTACCATGAGAAATATGCTATATAATTTTGATAAAAGCTACAAACAAGAGAGTATTTCAGTTTATTGTCGAGGCAAGCTGTTATTACCATGAAAGCAAAGAAATGCTTCAAGGTATAACTGCACGTACGCGAAATCAGTTTTAAAATAGAGACAGCAGTTGGCGCCGATGTTGAAAGTATGTTATAACATAATATTAAAAGCCTTCCAGATGATGCAATTGTGATAAACACAATTCTAACAGATTTATAACTTCGTTTTTGGACCCAAAAAGAAAAACCAATGTTGGCTCACATAGCTCCATCTATTACAAGCAGTTCTCATAGCATTGCATTAAGTATTTACTTGAAAGAAAACAGAAAATTGTCCTTTGCGAAATTAAATGGTACATCAATTCAGGTGGCAACTATCCATTTGCTGTGTGACACCAACCTTAAGGTAATTTGTAGAAGTAATAAGATGCTTTAACACAAGTTAACATTGCTTATTCAGCGCATGTTCAATAACATTTGATATGGCATACAAAGCCAGATGAGCTCCAGGTCGTAGATATTTCTTCACAAGAAATACTTTTTTAAATTTTCTTTGTAATGCAATGACTTGTGTTCAATGCATCTTGGGCCTGTCCATGATGTGCTAAAATGTAGCACACTAGATTTGGATGGAAGTCCAAGGATAATTTGGGATTATAATCCACTTTCATGAAATAACTTAATAAGACTGATTTCATAAAATATAAACCATATATATAATATCATAAGCAACTAAAATTTTAGTAAACACAGCTGAAGTGACAGTGCAGTCTTTGAGTTTCGTTAGCTTGAATTTCCAAGTCAACGAAACGAATGAATGTTTTGGTCAACAAAGCTCTGAGTTTTTATCTATCTCAGCTCAGTATTTTGAGCTATATCAGCTTTTAAAAAACATTCATCTTCAACAGCCCAATCAACTTGTTCAATCATTTTATCCTTTTTTGTCTCAGTTTCCAGGTTCCTCTCTGCCTACATCTTTGACTCAATGTCATTGTGCATCACAGCGTAGAAGTATATATTAACTTTCATGTGAAGAGACATTGCAAGCGGTATTGGACTCAACAGCATCATTCACATTTACATATTACCTGCCTCTGTATTAGAAATGTTGCAACAAATGAGGCAATTGGATGACCTGCAAGTTGACTACACCTGCAGTCACAGGTCATCACAGCTCTTTGAAGGATTCCTAGCCAATTACTGGCCAATAACACAAGAGCATCCTTTGCAACTAAGGCTTCTATAATCTATAATCCTTAAAAAATTTTAAAGAGTTTTTACACCATCTTTTTAGCTTTAGTTTGATAAAGTTAATGCTCATAGCAGTGTGCCATGGAGTAAAATATACCATCTGAACTGACTTTTGGGTAGAAGAGGGTTTACAAATGAAATATTTGGGTTCTGAAGGTCCCTAAGTCATTTTATTTATGGATTCTTTATTTCCCAAGACAGGTCTCAAGTCAGCTCCAAAATAATTGGGGCCAGAAGTGCTACTCCATGAAGCAGTGCATGAATTGATGCCATGGTTTCACAGAGGCCTACAGAGATCCATTAAGGACCATCATGTTCTGGCTGCTTTGCAAATGGGTCACTGAAGTGCTGCTCAGGGCGAAGAGTCATCAAAAGGAAAGGTAAATCTATTAATTAATTAATGGTCAGTTAATAGATAAATTCATAGCAATAGGTCTTTGCCAAATAAATACATGTAAACCAAAGGCCAATGCAGTATCCATGGGGATTGGTTTCACTCACTAATCAACATTTTGACACATGTGTATGTTGCTGTATGTATGGTAATGAAAATTGGCAGCTGTTTGTATCGCAATAGCCTCAAATATAGTCCTTTATGACCAAATGTTTTCGTGTTTCATTTGATGATAACTTGCTTCCACAAGCACTTTTTTTTAGGATGTTTAGCATTGACCTAATGGCAATACATCACCTGCTTCACTCTAAGCCCCAGCAAGCTGACTTGACTTAATTCAATTAGGGCAACGGTGCTGCAATATATTTATTGAGTCAGTTCAGCTTGTTCATTTGAAGTTGTATCTCTCAGTTTGCCAACATTTTCACAGTTTAAGTGTCAATAATTTTAAGTGAATTGAGTTTACCTGACTTAAAGAAATTAAAAAATGGGCTGGAACTCAACTGAGATACACTATCCTGGCCTACATTAAATAAGCTGAATTCAGTGTTTCACATAAAGTGAATTGAGTTGATACAACAAATTTTCAATTGGACATGACAATATTCTGCAAATCGGTCATGCTAGTACAATATAATCAAACCAAAATTAACAAAGGCTTTAAGTTTCTCTGACATAACACAGCTGAGGCTGACTGACTAAATCAATTTTACTCTATAAAATGAAAAAGTTATAATTTATAACCACATAATAGAAATAAGGCAGACTAGCAAAATGTGATTAGGAGAATCTTGATTGAGCAAGAATGGCTGAAATAATACAATCAAGTCACTGAATGTGACTTAATGTTAATAAGTTAATATGACTTTTTTTAATTAAGCTGTAATATGCTGAATTACTTGAGAAAACATGGCAAATTTTATTTAAGTTCATATAAACAAATACTTTTATGTGAGATTAACCTGATAAAAAGGTGTTATCATAGCTCTTATCAATTAGATTAACCCCAATTGATTCAATCATACTTCCTTTGCCAAATTAAAAAAGGATGAGCCTGCTCAAATAAACTAAATATTCTGGATAGATTGTACTATGCTGTTTTCAAGTGATTAACAAGATATAGCATAATTGGTAGAAAAAGTGACCGGATGATAAACAACCACTGATCATTGGTTTGGACCAAGATGAAATTGGACATCTTTGGGACACCCTATGAATTTTAATCAATAATAGCCTACCGTTAGAACTTAGAAATTAAACAGATAGATTGAACAAATAAAATAAAGCACCAGAGATAAGTCTAAAAAGGCATTTATTTTCAATAAAGCAAACAAGAAGTCAATAAAATCAATGGTCAATCGTGCCGAGAGGCAATAAGTGAAAAATATAAATCTGTTACTTCCATTAATTTTACATAAAAGACGATTTGTCATTCACAAGATTTTGAAGTAAAAGGACGACAAATTATACTTGAGCAACAAAAACACATAGAAAGACATAACATAAAAACACAATATACGTAAGTAAGATCTTTACAAGGAACAGATACATTACATTATTCACGCATAAAAAATCATTTATTGAAGCAAAACCTGACAAAGGTTGTGCATATATCCATACAAATTTGTGACTGCAACAAATCTGAAATTTCTAGTGACCAAAAATCCCAAGCATACAATTTTTAAACAAAGCCAACTAGTAATTTTTCCATAAAGAAAGTTAGCAAGGATAATTTTCAATGACCAAATTGTCCATCGGTAAGTCATTGCGAAAATTTTTCAAACGTCCTGAGGTACGGTTAATTATTCTGTTCATTGTTTGGACATCAGAAATTTCAAAACTTCATGTTAAATGAGACACATCAGCATTTTTCTGTCTATATATCATGAACATTTTAATGAATGAGTGCAAATGGACCTTATGAACATCAAATAATATTTCTGTAGCTATTTGAATGCTTATCTTTGTTGCCAGCCAGCTTTTGTCTAAAGATGAAATCAAGGAGGAAGTATGAGCAATTTCTTGGACAGTTTGTGTGATAAGTGACAGTACTGAGGTTGGTTGTAATGTCGCGATCCTCACAAAGCAAAGCCAGTGTTGCTCAGTCAAGGTAGCCTTTGAAGTTCCATCCTGAAAAAGAAAACATACATTGTATTGCATGTAGATGATATAATGTTATCAAACAATATTAACTGTGTGGCTTTAAGATATTTGCAGAAAACAATTTTCTCTCCTCTCAAAAATATTCATTACGTTCCTTTGCAGAATTATTCATTTACCTTATTAATTTTTTTAAATGGCATAATGCATTGTCATCCTTATGTGACCAGTGGCTCACTGGCACTAATTGAAAAAGGATACCCAACATGGCAAATGATCATCAATCAGCATAGATCTCAAGATATCTCTGTTAATCATTGTTGACATTCTTCAACTGTTTGGATTGTTTTATGTTTTTTCTTCTTTTTTTTCAAATTTACTTGCGACAGAGGAAAGCTGATCCAATTTTTTTGAACACTTAAGCTAATCTAATGGACTGAATTGTACATACCTGCAAAAAATGTGCTTTTGACCTCAGATTGTATCCCTGAGGAAGTGTAGCATGATTGGAGTGCTGCTCAGGTGTGACAGGCCTCATATGCATTTTCTTCTGCAAATATGAAAGGAACAAACATAAATTGACGAAAGTTTTGAAATTCCAACAATTAAAAGTCCCAATGGTCAACATGTGTAACCCTTCCCCTATCTGGCAACATTTGATAGCAACATAGAATGATGTCAGTTGTAAATACACAGACAAGTGGACAGACAAACAAGCATGTATGGAAAAATAATTCCCGCAGAGGGACTAAAAAGTCATTTTTTATGTTCTGCTTTCCACACAAGTATATTTACGAGAATTGAGTTTTTTAAGATCAGAAACCCAAGAACATGTATTACAATGATTACCTGGCAAATTTTCTCGAGTCTCCTGCATCCGATGTAATTAGATAGTTCAGCTGGTGCCTCCGTGAAATATCCTCTGGTTGACATGTCAAGAATACTGCTTGTAAATCTGAAAAATATTTTACCAATATCATTTTCAAGCAGCACACAATTTATATAAAACATAATATAATTAATGTGCAAATTCATTGGGAATTAGGAATATGATTAACAATAAATTTGAAGTCCTGATTACTGGATTATATTTTGAGTGTTTTGAGTTTGTCCGAAATATTTATTTATATTATGCCAGAAAAATTTAAGTTTAATAGTATGCTAATTACTTGCACCAACCAACTGAATGCTACAGGTGTGACTGAGAATAGAGTTTTACAACAAAGTGTATGGACCGTTTATATTTAGTGCAATATGCAATAACTTGAGACACATCAGCATTTTTCTGTCTATATATCATGAACATTTTAATGAATGAGTGCAAATGGACCTTATGAACATCAAATAATATTTCTGTAGCTATTTGAATGCTTATCTTTGTTGCCAGCCAGCTAATCATAAAAATGCCAAGACAAAAAGGGCAACCATTTAATTTCCAAGGGGGCTTGGAGTTTTCCTCTTTATTTCAGGCTAATGGCACCAATTATAAATGTTGAGTGTGCAAAGTCACCAAATATTCACTTCTAAATCAAATTTAACAACACCTTGTTAAAAAATACCCCCCACAAGAAATTATTTATTTCAAGTCTGGCCAAAAAGAATTCATTAATTTCACCAATTTCACCAAATTTCACCAAAACTGATGAAGAGCTTTTGTTTTTTAAATAAAAACTCCAAACCCTCCCCCTCGACACCAAATAGTCATCCCCTTAATGCCTGTATACACTATCCATAGTCTAGCATTTGAGATGAATCACTTATCAGGTCAGAGACAACATAATTGTCATTATCAATTTCATGTCCACTAAGATAATATTGCAATAATGACATTGCTTTCCATTTGCTAGTTTTTAATCTCTGGCTTTAAATTATTTTGACATCATGATGCCCCATAGTTTAATACTGAATTTCACATTACAGTTTCAAGTTTTTGTATTAAAAAAAAGTACATGTCCATGCTCTATTGATATTCATAACAATGAAATAAGTATCCAATATTGACAAATGCATTAATCGCTACAGAATATCCAAGTTCTCTTACCTTCAAAAATGTTGAGTTCTTCTAATTTGAGATATCAATAGGATGGCTTTGCTGTGTCAAGTTAACAGTCTTGAAGGTGTCAGAAATGGTCCTTAAGGCAATAAGCAACTTGGAGGTTGTAGGAAAAAACTGCTAACAACATCAAGAGGAATTATGACAAGAAAAACTGCTAAAAACATTGGAGTGTGGGTAACACCACTAGATGTCAGCACTTTACTTATTATAACAAGATATCCAGTCAATGTTAAAAAAACACTCATATACAGTCACATTTATTAAAACAACTTATCGTAATGATTTAGTCATCTTTCTAATCTGTAGATCATATCATTGTGGTTGTAATTAGGATAAAATAATGGCCTGCTGCCCAGGTCAGCTTGCTCAAAGATTTTTACAAGGCCGCTCACAAACCAATATTAAGTATTTCAACGGAAGCATAATTACATATATTTTTTCCTGAAGTAATTATTAAAAGTTATGGTGGTAATACACCCTGCATTGTGTGAAAAAGACAAATTCAATATTTTGATCCTACTTACAGTTAGGCAATTTTTTAAAATATCTCCAAGTTCAACTGAACTGCTGGAATTAAATAACAACATTTGGAGTTGTTGCTCATAATGCCTGCGAATATGTCAAAGGCAATGCACACAGATGATCAGCATGTCCACATACACAATGTCAAGTTGACATTATTTCCATTGATATTTTCAGAAATTCTACAATAAATTACATAATATACAGAAAATGTCTAATTGTCAGGGATTTGAACTCAAGAAGTCTGTATCACAACACTAATCGTTTAACCAATGTGGCCGTAATGTCTGATGAACACACCAAGTTATTTCTCCTAGTCTTCTCACTAATAAGACATAGTATAATTAAGAAAATGTCAAGCTGTCGCAGATTTGAACTCAAGACCTCTTTATTACAAGGCTAGTCACCCTACCAATGTAGCCACAATGTCCACTCAACACATCAAGTTGTTTCTGCTAGTCTTCTCATAAGTTGTATAACAGAGGGTATTTAGAAAACATCACTCTGTTACAGATTTGAACTCAAGACCTTTTAATTACAAGACCAGTCACTTAACCAATGTTGCCACAATGTCCACTCAACACATCAAGTTGTTTCTGCTAGTCTTCTCATAAGTTGTATAACAGAGGGTATTTAGAAAACATCACTCTGTTACAGATTTGAACTCAAGACCTTTTGATTACAAGACCAGTCACTTAACCAATGCTGCCATAATGTCCACACAACACACCAGGTTGTTTCTTCAAGTCATTTTTTTTAATGACAGATTGCATTGTTAAGAAAATGTCACTCTGTTCCAGATTTGAACTCAAGACCTTTGCATTACAAGATCAGCCACTTAACCAATGTGGCCACGATGTCAAGCAAATGCAACAAGCTGTTTCACCTAGTCTCCTCAAAAATTCTATAAATAGATTATGAAAAACAGAATATGTGATTTGACTCAGATTCTGCATAGTGGGACAGGACACTAACCAGGGTCCACAATGATAAACAAATAAAAACATTGAAATTTGTTGACCTTTGCTCCAACCTTTGTACCATAAATATAAGGTGTAACAAGAAATATCTAAATCTCACTGGGTTTGAAGCCAACACCTTCAGATTACAAAACAAACCACTAACCCATGTGGCCACAGAGTTAGTAGCTAAGACAAGGTCATTTTTTGCTTGTCCAATGAATCGAACATAGATAGGATGTTCAACTATTGGCATAACAAATCTGGCATAAGCGAGTTAAGCTGAGTAAACTTATTCTGTTTGTGTCTCAGAAGTTCACGAGTATGGCTGAAAAAGATTGTGTTGTGTTGACTTAAAATATATATCCATTGAAACTGACAAATAGTATATAAGCTGACACAGCTTAAAAGAAGAAAAATAGTTGATTCCACTTAAACAATTTATGTCAAGTGTGTGGTCTGGGCTTAGAGTGTTCACTGACTTACAGGTGACACATTAGTTGAAATATTATCAATGAACTGTACACATACTGGCTTTAGATTCAGCTTTTTGGTTTTTATTCAGATTTCTCCTTTGTAAAGATTTTGTTGTTGTTATCATTCAGATGAATTTGCGATAATCATTATACTTTTTCTCTATGGCAAAGATAACAAATTATCGTACCTGGAACTACTTCAAATTGTCAAAAACTGAAACAAAACCATACATGACATGTGCAAAAATATTGCCAGAGAGTTCAGACCCTTTTCGGAACTTCTTGTATTCTGTAGACCCCCGTGATGTCAATTTGTGATGTCTTCTTTCAGAAATGCATCATCAATCCCATATTCCTATCTACTCTTACTTACCTCTCTTGCAACCTGTATTCACCATAAAATTGTCCAGCCTTAAAAATTCCAAGTGAACACTATCTATATTGTTTAGTCAGTTGGTGCTGTTTTCAGTAATAAAAAAATGTATCTACCCTTGTAAACACAACATTTCACAATTTGTATTGCAGGTGCCTTTTTACCTGCAACGTTGATTTGGAACTAGTTGTTGGATAAATGTTAAATTTTCCAGGAAATGGGCTGGATAATTTAACATTTAAAAGTTACATATAATAATTTAGAATATATAATTTCATTTTTCTCCAAAAACCCAAGATACTTTTCAGATAGAAGCCGTTTAGTGCGAGGTTATTTTCAGCACACCATGCAGTCAACATCTATCAAATGGGAGCATCACCACATTGTCACTGTCACCATATGTATTTTAACTTCTGTTGCAGATACTGAACAGAAACTTAATTTAGGTTGTATTAGGGTATGTCTGTGCCCGTCCAGATCATTTGACATTTTTTGGAAGGCTTTTGTTTTCACAAACAGGGTATCCCAAATTCTTCTGTCAGATGAGAATTTCAGTTCATTCTCACATTGCTGGGGGATGCTGATGAGTAATTAATACTAATTAAGGCTCAAAAATATTCAACTTTTCTTCATTCAACCTTTTAACTTTCAAATACAGCTTTATGAGATGCAAAATGTGACAAGGTGTGCAAGCATAAACTTAAAAGAGAATTCAATTTTTAAAAGCCTTTACAATGGAAATCCCTTAAATTTGACCCACACCCTGTGAGCAAGAATGTCATGTGATTCTGTGAGCATGCTTGAAGTCAGCGGAGAAAGACATGTGAGAGTTGATTTATGCTAAGCTCACGGAAATCAGTGCGTACATGTAAATGCATGTGATGGAGACACTTAATGTAGCTGGAACACTTTGCTTTGGCACCTCACCCCAACAAACGTAAAGACTGCCAGTGATCAGTCAGCTGAAGTGTGAACAGAGGGGCCTTCAGGGATATTTGTGTATTCCTTGCATACATTGTCCCTCAGAAGCCCCTTATCTTGCATCCTGTGGTTTCGGGCAATATTAGGTTGCAAACAGATAGGCTTGAGGCTTGTTGAGCTTCAGCAGCCGCAGAGAAGGTGTGATGCTAACTATCACTTCATACATCAAGTCCGGCTTGTCCTTTGGGAAAGTCACATTAGGAGCTTCTGATATTCTTTGCTCATATGTCCCTTAGGTTCCCTTGCATTTCCCTTTTCTGTTCTTTGCAGTTCTCAGGTTTTGCCCAACCCACACTCAAACACATTCTCTTAGGCAACCATTACTCATGAACATACATGCATTCATTCCATGATTGGCTTTTCCCACACTTTATATAATTGTATAGTTGAGATCAAACATTCAGCAAACCCTATGGTTGTTCCATTTTTAGCAGCACAGCTGCTCTTAACCCAAGAATTTCATGCAATCTTGTTAGCACTCTGGAGGTCACTCTCTTTCACCAATCTCATTCAAATTTACTCTACATTCTCTGTAGGTTTTGAACTTTCGACCAGTCACTTTTGGTACCCTTCTGAGATGGAAAAAATTATAAAGAAACAAAAATAGACTGGCCTCCATGGGTCAAAGGACAACCATGCCTTCTTCTTCTTCTTCTCCTTGGTATATCCATGACCGATGTGCCTGTGTTGGAAGCATGCACTGTCTGTACTGCCTAAAGTGTTTGCATGCTATTTTTAATTATAAACTATGATCATCCAGATTCATCTGTGATGTTTCTCCATAACTATTTTATGGTGCCTTATGTAGAATGGCTGAACACAGAAGTATGAACCTTTGAGCTCAGAAACTGTAATAATTTACAAATAAGAATTTGAGCAGATGATGAATATGTTTACTGCAATTTCAATTATTACGAGTTCCAAGGCCACTTGCACTGACTGGTCTTAAACAGACCATCAGCCAATTAGAGGAAGCTTGGCAACTATGTAGCAAGTGGCTCGAGCAACTCATACTTGTTGAAATTGCAGTAACCCCCACGGCAGTATCTTTCTCTGAGGACAAGATAATTAAATAAATAAGGTGTTGTTATTACACTTGTCTAAATAAAAAGAGATTGCTTTGTTGCCCAACAGAGGCATTTGCATTTTATGACAACGGTCTAGAAAAATGCTTTGGCCGCAATAATGAGGAGAGTGTGGAATGTTATTTTTTCCTGAATTTATATCTGTGTCTGTTGGCCCAAAAACAACAACACCAACAAAACAATCTTATATCACACTCCTTAACTTTGCATTTGGATGTCACCAGTTTAGGATCGACCATGTATATTCTATACCACGCTGTTGCAAGAAGATGTTATATGGATCTCAAAGATAAGGTCACTTGATGCCTCTAGATTGGTGCTGAAGGCTATGGAGGTCTCGTAAATAGAACATGTCATTCATGGAATGTATGACCGTGCAGAGAGAACACCCAAATTAAGGCCGTATGATTTGATAAGATGAGAGGGTTTACACATGAAATCATGTGATTCATGAAGTTCTCGGGTATATTGAATTGTGGAGCATTTATTTCCCTAGACAGTTTTTAAGTTAACTTTGAAGAATTGGACCAATAATAGCTTTAGTCTGAGATAGTATACATTAATACATTAATTCCCATGGCTTTACACAACAAATGAAAGGACATTAGTTGATAGTCAAATAACATAAGTTAGGAAAATAAGCTTTTAAAAAGCTTAATGCAAGATTAATAATATATTAACAAAACCATTAAATATAAAGTCAGGACTACTCTTTCAGGAGACGAGAAGCACTCTTGCATGTGGAACAATTGTGCTTTTTAGAGATGCTTGCTTGTTTGCAAGCAGCAACTCTATTGTGAGAGGAAGGCTCTGAAACTTATGACAACTGCCTTGGTCATGCTGTTTCATCTCCATCATAAAAACTTTGCATAGAGTCCCAATAGAATTTTATCTTGTGTTGATAAACTTTTGGTGTCTTTCTGAGATGAAGAAATTAATAAAGAAAACAAACAGGCTTAGTTTCTGCAGATCAAAGGTCAATTACCAAAAATAGGTCACCGATACCCTCCAGCAGGTCTTAGTGACAAATACCCTTGCGCAGGTCTCACATGCCCTTGTGCAGGTCTCACATGCCAGATACCCTTGAGCAGGTGACAGGCAAAGGGGTAGATACTATCATGGGCAGTCCATCTGCAAACATCTCTTAAAGGGCTTGCACATTATTTTTGATCCAGTTAATGGAGTGAAGTCATTTACTTCCATGTCCTACTTTGTTTAGCAATGTTTCACAAGAGTGATTGAGAATATACAGCTTATACCAAAAGCTATGCATATTTGAAACAGACATATTGAATGCATGAAAACTCGGGGGTTGTGAGCTAATGACATGGTTTGTTGGGTAATCAAGTTAACTATTTATTGACTGTTGTAATTAGCGTATCGTGATAAAATCCCTTAACCCAATAATTTATTATTTTGTAGCAGAGGGCTTGGCTTAAATTTAATGTCTGATTCTGTCACTCCTACATAGTTTCACAGTTCCTTACAGTTGTTCTAATCATTTAATTCAAATTATTATTTACATATCATACATGTGGTTCTTTTACAAATCCCTACATGTATACATTATAGCACTTTGCTTTATCTCTTTGGACTGATATTCAGAGCAAGCAGAGCAAGCAGATAGACCAGATTGAGGTAAAATGCTTCATGATAAGTTTCGTAAAAGACTCGGCATGCTGTACTTCTGCTATTGATATATTATATAATAATTTAAAGGAAGCGGAAATAAATAATCATCAATTCAAATGTTCACTTGGAGAGTGGCCCAGGATGACCAATTATGGGAATCGATAATCAATTGACCTAATTACATGAAGTTGATTACACTGTGACTCATGTCATCAGCTCCTAACCCCATAACCTCATGTACTTCATGCATGTCCTGAACGATTTTACACAAAAAGTGAAAGTGTGCCAAACATTTGTCACCAACTGCACATTGTCAAGCACTCTTGTGGAACAGTGGATCAGGATTACCAATGCATCAGCATCTGATATGGTCTTTTAGTAGCCCATTGAGTTCACCACTGAACACCTATAATGAGCACAAACAATGACCATTTCTGTTTGTCATCTATTCCCTGAAGTATTTGGCCTGACAAATACACGTAGATCAGTAGATCAATGGTACTAAATTGACCTCATGAATAACTTAATAACGGCACAAGGCAAAGCAGATCAAAGCCGTGATTAGCATGTTCAATGACCCAATTTCAGAAAAGTAATAAAAACTGTTTTTTTTTTGTAAATCCTTGTCAGCTTGTCAAAAGCGATACAAGTTCCCATCACTTGTCATTTTTAAGAGTAGAAGATGTATTTTCCTTCAGATGGTAAATATCTAGCTAGCAGTAACATGCTGTTTTACAACCATAAAGAATATTGAAAGCGATTCAGGCTATTATTAGTCTCTGTTGTTGTTAGATATATATTATATAGTCTAGACATGAAGTCACAAATTTGGGAAATAAAATTCCTCTTATTTTTTGTTAGCTCAAAAGGCCTGCGATGTCATGTGTCTTTTAGTCTGCTAAAAATAAGTGTCACGACTCACGGCTGTGAACCACCTCTGAAAGAGTTCTCCCAATTGAAAAAGAGTCTGTCATGTCGAGAAAACAAAAATATATCACAAGTTAATTGGCTGTTGCTTTTAAGTAATTGATGCAAGACTTGCTCTCGCTTCTGAATTTGCAGCGTATAAGAGCAAAATCATTTTTGAATTCTCAAAGTAAAAATTGTAGTGCCCACTATTTAGTCAAATTTTAGTGCCTCCTGGAAAAGGTGAGACTGTTCTACCCTCGAAAATAATATCGTTACCCCCTACCCATTCAACTATTGAGTAAAAATTTGATCTGTAGTTTTTCACAATGAGATTTAAAACGCACTTTGTGACTGGCACATGATCAATGCATCACCAGAATAGAAATTTTATCATGAAAGGAAGCTGGTATTCAGTATCTATATACATGTACAAAAGTTGCTCCAATGTGGACAGGGAAAATCAGTAGGATATGTTTAAAAAACTGGTCCAATAACAAAGATGATAGATACAATTGATGATGATAAGTAATTGTTTTTCAAAAAGATAAGAATCCGATTTTAAGAAATACTATCAATCTCATTATAATTGAGGCCCAAAAAGTTATGCCAAGGGCAGATTTCATGAAATGTTGCAAAATGACTTACCACAAGTTATATTAGCACATGACTGATAAGGCCAAACAATGTTTGGTGGTCCAAAAAACTTTTTTTGTCAATATAAATTCGCATACCCTCCTATTTTGTGAGAAATGGTGCAAAAACAATGCAGCTTAAATTTTATGAAAATCCAACAAGAGGAAGGGGTCCCCCAAAGGCCTTTAAGTTGCAATGTTTTTTTAATTTTCGACCATTTTCGCCAATTAGCGGTTCTTTATAACTTCGTCAGTATTAGTCATACAACATTCTAATTGCCATGGTTGGAAAGCTCTCAAAAAGACCTTCAATTTGCATACCAACATCAATGGTCTAGGACGATATCTTGATTCCAATTAGCCCTTCAGCCTGCACTCTTTAGAATTAAAATGCCGCAGATTGTCTAATCCTGTATAAAAAATGGCTTTGGAATTTTTTTCAATGATAATTACAGTGATTCGCATTCTCATAGTTCCAGAATGACCAAATACAAATTTATTTTTACCATGGGAGTGCCTGGCATGTGAGTGATGAAGTTTTAATGTTAACGTCAGTTGAAAACTCGTAAAATGTGAGATGGGGCCTGTTGCATTTCATATAATATCTTCGTCAGAATTTATTGCAGGGCAACATGTGGTACCAAATGAAAGGAAATACTCTTAGCATTCTCCTGGTACCAATGATGTAGTCCTATATTTAATTCTTGTGAAGTTGAAATATGAAATATAACAGCCCCTCCATGAATTGTTTCAATAATTCCGACGAAATTTTGCATTAAAACTTCCAAGCTTATAAATTTGGATTTTCCATGACCAAATATTTAAAAAATATTTTGTTTGCTTATTCTGGAACTTGAAGAATGTGAATCACAGCAATTATCAGTGAAAAAAACATCAAAAGCCTTTTTTTTAATAGGATTAGAGAGTCAGCGACATTTTCATTCGGAAAAGTGCAGGCCGAAGAGTCAACGGGAGTCAAGATATCGTTCTAGACCATTGATGTTGGTATTCAAAATATAGGTCTTTTTGAGAGCCTTCCAACCATAGCAATTAGAATGCTGTATGACTGATACTGACGAAGTTATGGAGAACCGAGGATTGGCGAAAATGGTCGAAAATTTAAAAAACAACTTTAAGGCCTTTGGGGGACCCCTTCCTCTTGTTGGAATTTCATAAAATTTCTCATGCATCAGTTTTATACCTAACCTCATCAAATAAGAGGGTATGCGATGTGAAATTCACAAAATAATTTTTTCCCATTTAAAAATGAACCACCCTACCAAACATGGTTGATTTGTAGCTTCTCAGATTTTTTCAGGGTGCTTTTTCTGAGGATAGCTGGCAGAAAAAAAAACTGAAATCTAAATCTTTTATTGTGTCAATCCATTTAATATAGTCATGGGCAAACACTGTTTTCTGCTGGATTGGTAGATCAGAGTAGCTAAAAATATGGCCTTGTGCTAATGTAACAATGATAATTAAATGATGGAGGACAGAATTTTTTATGCTGATCCTACAGCAATATGAATAAAAACACCAGCAGGGTATCACACCTTTTAAAAAAAATTGAGATCTAATCATGTTTTCGTTAACATATTCTGGATAGACAAATTTTGCTAATGTAACACTATGAAATGGACAGATGCAAAAGTGCAGTTACATTAGCATTAAAAAAAAAGCTACCTCAACTCGTTGTCTGTTGTTCTTGGTGATGTATATAGGCAAATAAGACGTTTTTCAATAAAATTTTAGAATTTAACTTTAAAAATTGGCATAAGTAGCAAAAACACAGAAAAAACTCAAATTAAAAGTTTCTAATGTAACCTCAGTATCCTGTGACAGAATCGAGCTACATCAGCAGCCTTTTTTTTATGTTTTATTTTTTCCCAAGTTTATAATGACCAACACAATAAGAAATAGTTCCAAAATAATTTTCAAAATGTTTTTTATCAATAACATTTCATTACATTTTGCTGAATTGCTTTTAGCAGATTCCAAAGAGTGCCAAAGTAAGCACGTCTGATGACCAGTAAGTTTGGTCGTCCAGAATTTGTCCTAATGAGGGATCAAAAAATATCTTTTTAAGAGCAAAAAGCTGCATATTTGAGGATTAATTTATTGATATTTATTCTTTAGCTCACAGGTGTACTTAGTAATAGGTTTACTTGCTTCAGGAAGGGTTGGAAAGTTTAAGGTATCCTCTGAGAGCGCTTTTCGTAAAATCTGCCCAAGGCGTAAGTTGAGCCACCCACGTTGGGCTGAAATGAATATCCAGCTTCGAGAAGCTACAAGAAAATTACAGTACTAAATAATTAATTGCCACGATAGCAGATTACACTACGAATCATTTCATTAGCTCATCACCTCATGACCTCTTGTACACTTCATGCATGCAATGAACAACTTTACACAAACAGTGAAACGTGCCAAACTTTTGACCCCAGCCATATATTCTCAAGCACTCTAGTGAAACAATGGTCCAGGATGACTAATGCATCAGCATCTGAAATGCACAGTTAATAGTCCATTAAGTTCACCACTTAACACTTCACAATGAGAAAATGATTATCAGGTCTATTGAGTGTCTACTACCGGAAGGTCAGCCTGACAAATAGATCAGTAGATTGAGAGTACTTAACTGACCTCATGAATAATGTAATAATGGCACAGCTTTTACCAGGGTTAAGCTTCAACTGTGACATCTGATGACAACCATGAATGACCAGACTCATGAAAAGAAAACTAGTTTGACTGCACTCATGGGGTAAAAGTGTGACATGATGAGGACTCCCACTCTCTTGCAAGATCGAATATGTGACCTGTTCTACCAAAATGAGTTCAAATTCGGCAATCTGTATTTCCCAGAAATGAGCAAAATGTGTCAAAAGGTCACATTTTGATATTTTTTAGCTGTTGGTATCACATTTTGTAAAAGGTCAATGTCTTTGAATATTTAAGACAATTTTACCAAAAAATGATTTTAAATTATCTAAATTGAGTGTTCCTCTTGTATTTCTTAACTTTTTCATTGTAATGGCGGGAAATTCAAATGCCATTTTCTGATAATTTGACGTTTCCTAACATCAATGTTTGAGGTGCCCTATCTTTGGATTGAATAGAGATATCAAAACAAATGAAACATCTTTTTAAAGCCTAATTCAGTAGAATAAAGTCAATATGATAGGAGGTCTAAAAAGCATGTCATCAAGAGGGCAGCACTTGCCATTTATCTATCCATCTATCCAAGATCGAATATGATCAAAAACCTGCTGTTGTTCTTATCTAGCCTATAAAGCATGCTATGTTTTGAACACCATAATTATAGCATGTTTATCTATTCAGTCAACTGATAATGTGCCATGATAGAGAGGCACTGAAAGAGTTCTTATGAAAAAAAAGTCTGTTCTGTTGAGAAAACAAAGTATGGCAAAAATTTAAGTTGGCGCTTGGTATTTCGCTAATTGGTCTGGGACTACAGGGATGACTATTTGATGTTCAAAGGGGGCCTGGACTTTCTCAACTGGAAATTATTCATTTCACAAAAAAGCCAGATGACATTAATTCTTTCCAGCATGCGTTGTCTAAAAAATTTCATTCCCCCCAGAAATTACTCATTTCAAGACTACCTGGAAACCTATCCCCCCCCCCCAAATCCTGCATGGGAAATATATTATTTAGCTTAAAAAATCTCCAAGCCTCTCCCCGTGGACATCTGATGTTTGCCACCTGTCACTTCTGATTCTGAATTAGCAGCATACTTATATAATATCATTTTTACAGCAAACTAATTAATGACTTTTGAAGGCAAAAACGATGACCGTAAATTTTGGTGCTGCTGAGAATGAGTGAGTGAGTTTTTGTTTTACGCCGCATCTACGTCATTGCAGGCTATTTAGTGGAGCTCATGAGAAAAGTGAGACTGATTTGGACTTCTTACCCATGTGTTGAAAATCATACCTCATCAGAGTAGATTGCCATGATGAACTGAATCTTGGATCAAGCCTTTACAGCTATACAGGGGAGAGTGGGGCATATACAGCTATATCCCCTAGGCAGCTGGGTGGTGTAGTGGTTAAGGTTCCGGCCTGCTCCGCTGAAGGTCTTTGCCTGCATGGGTTCGACTCCCGGTTGGGGAACCCGAAACTTTCATTGTACCTTTATGAGCAAAATCCCAGCTGGATGTCATTTGGATGAGACGTTAAATTGGCGGCCCCTTGTATCAGTGTCTGGGCAAGTAAAAGGGTCCCTCACATGGGGTAAATGTGTAACATGTTGAGGACTCCTGCTCTCTCTCTCATCTCATCAATCAACCCTCGTGAGCGCCGAGAACTGGGCTTAAAGGGCTGCACTTACCATATCTATCTATCTATCTACCTACCCACCATATGACTCTCCCTTATGGCACAGGGATATGAAATAGTTTTTGGTACCAGGTGGGCGGTTATGCCCCATGCTCGGGGGTAAAATATCCATTACCCCTATTATCACTCAGATGAGGCTGCTTGAAAAGCTCATTTAAAAAACTAAATAAACTGAGCGGTTCAGTTTAGTTCTGCGTTTTAATTGCACCCACTTCCAGTAAAAAGTTGTCTCACACAAGTAAAATTACTTGCAATCATAATATTTTCACTATGTGGAACCAATCACCTGGAACCTGGGTGGTTATGCCCCGGGGGATGGTTATACCCCACTCTCCCCTACGTCCAACTCAGGCAGCAATGATTTCAAAGTTTCGATTAACCATGACTGAATTGAACTAGAATCTGGGCAACAAGTTTGCTCTGAGCCTCTGTCATCAATTTATTATTATTTTCAGTAATTTTATTTCAATTTAAAATTTTCAATTGTTCGCAATAGTGGATTGACATGGCACAAGTAAATTATGATGATCAAAACTGAAGCCCTTCAAATTGATTCCCTCGCTGGCAAATAATAAATAGAAGAGTTGGAAGGAAGTGGTGATCAGAGAAGAGGCAGATATGGCAATCAAGGATCAATTGACATAATTACACTACAAACCATTTCATTACCTCAAAACCTTTGTAACCCCAAACTTACACGCATGCAAAGTGGAGAAATCTGTTTAACGATAAAAGAGGACCAATTCAAATTTTAACTCGGCATATTGTACATTGACCAAAGTAAGTTCTTGAAACTCAGTCATTAGAAAAATTAAACTTCCCAGAAAAGCAATGAAAAATGTGAAAATGTGTTAGAAGCAATCTATCAAGATTTCTCAAAAAGTGCACAACTTCTAAGCCCTGTTGGCTCAGTAATTACGAGTAACTGTTGTCAAAAAGAATCACAATGAGACAGCTCAATAGATTGCTTAAAACCAATTTTCAAATTTTTCAGTGTTCTTCTGTGAAGTTCCATTTTTAAATATCGGCAAATTTTGAGGTTGATATAATTTTTCCTCCTTCAACAGAGGCTTGGGAGACTCCTGTACTCACACAATGAAAAGTGCCAAAAACTATTCATCACCATATCATGTAACATTCGGTGCATCTGCCTTGACAAATTAGTAAAGTGTGAACAACTTACAGGTCTTTGAAACTGAAGCCTTGGGATTAATTAAACGGTGTGGATGGGGAGGTGATCAGAGCACAGGCACACTCCTGTATTAGTCAATTGATATTCGGTATAAATATCATCAAGGTGCATGACTTCAAAACTGACTGAGGCAAATACCAGCATGTTTCAGGGTCCAATCTCAAGCATCTAACATTGTGGCACAGCTGCAATTTTGGCGGGTTTTTCTGCAGATTCAGTCACCTTGTGTTTTTTCAAAAAGATTGTACATTCAGTCCAGGTGACTGCCTTTGATCAGAGGATGCTTGATGATACCGAATCAATAATTAATCAATGTTTCACCCTTTAAACTATTTCATTACTCGATCATCCTTGTTTTCAATGTGAACTAGGGTTTTGCCAAACCTTTTACCTCAACTTAGCACTCATGCTGAGTAATGACGATGACCGGTGTACTGTGTGTACTTGTACCGACAACTTTCCATTAATGCACAATGACATCCAAAATGTACGGTTAATTGTCACACAGCAAATTGTTCTCCACTTAATACTAAACAATGGGCCACCATAGTAAAATATATCTGATCAAGTATCCTACCTCGGAGGCTCTTATCTCCAGCTTGGCTAAAATATTATTGGATTAGTTATGTGCTTTAATCAGGAAATTATTGAAGCCATCAATATACGTAATTGGACAATGTATTTGCGTTGGAAAAATAAACTATTTCTTTGCTTCAATGCATCATATATACCTTACAAATACAGCAATTAATGTTCTTATCAATTGATCAGTTAACTAATTGCAAGCTTTACATGTACTTTTGATGATTCATTGTTTAATTTTTAAAGCAACCTCTCTCACTGACCCAGTTAATTGGCAGCTGCCACATGTTGCATCTACTGGCTAAATCATTCGGAGCTGTCTGGATGCATGGATGTCTTGAGAAATAAACATTCCACATATCAAATGAAGACTCCGTATGTAAATCAAATAAGCACTCTCTATATCAAACGACCATGGACATTTTTATAGTCCCATGGATTTTATACTGTCTTAATATGTCCTCCACACTGAGTCATCTAAGCCTGTTTCAATGGTCTATTTCACACAATGGCACACATCTGCGAGCACGAAATTTATCACATGTCCTAAGCAGCTTAAAATGTCTCTATAAAAGCTCTTGAAAAACTCTAAAAGGATTAGAGGGCAGCCGACTGGGTGATGCAGGATGCTCCTGTGTTTTTGGCTTGAAATTGGCTCAGACTGGCAAATTATATGTAATATTGCAGTGTCTAGCACTACCGAAAATTTCTTGTTATAGGTTATATTTACATTGGTGGACATAATGCCTGTGACAAATGAGATGTTTACAGCGAGAAAGAATATATGATGGACTGAGGCAGACGAAGCAAACCAAAATAAATATGTTGTGTAAGTGACCTGAGAATAGCATGCTCTCTGCAATTTAAAAATGGCAATTGCATGGACCAATGATGTTGCCTGGTAAGTGAAAGATCACAAGATTTAAAGACATCTCACTCTCATATCTTCAATCAACGGTCACAAGCAACAACAACGCACCTTGGTCCTACACAGCGTCTGAAAAATTAAGCAAGTAGGGTATTTCACACTAGTATGAAAAAAATTTTTGCCAAATGTTGCATCCTTTTCACATAAACCATGGATTGGACGGAGACATGTTCAATATCAATTTCTTTCAATTGCATTTCAAGGGGCAAAGTTGAGTAATTCCATACGTTTATATTCAAATATTTTGATATCTGACAAAATTTTCCGAAATTAACATGTGGAAGTGTCTTGATAATGTTAAATTTTCAATTTATTATGCTCCAATCATTAGCATTTATCATTTAGGAACTATTCAGTTCAAGAAACAAACTGAGGTAAAGAAGTAAAATATGAGGAGGTAGTAAAAAAAATGCACCCCGCATCAAAGAAATTTTTGAATTCAAGAAGTTGTGCTTACTTGCGGCATCTGCTAAAAAAATATATCTGATTATTTAAAAGTAACATCCTTCATAATTGTTGCTGTTATTGGGTTACACGACAGATTATATAATGAGAGGAAAAAAACTCTACCTCCTCAAATTTATGATTGTTTAAATCAATTTCAGAAACTTTGAAGTTCTGTTCAACGCTCCAAATTAAAAAGTAGCTGCTCTACGACTGCAAATTATGACATGAACAAGAAGGATCTACACACACATGCACACATAATATAGATGAGATTCAGGGAGACATATCAGTTTGATTGAAACTAATTACACCTCAGCTTATTTAATTCTAGAGAATCAAGTCTTACAATACTGTACTTGGCAAAATGAATATAAGAACAAACTAATTAAAGAATTTTGGAATATAGTTAATTGTAAGTAGCCCGAATGCATATATATATAGCAAGTGGGGGTGAAACTCCAGATGGCAGTTACAGATGCTAATCAAATACAAATGACTGAAATTATATTGGGTATATTTTTGGAGGGCTTTTCACTGACAGGGTATCTCAAATTCTTTTTGTCAGGTAAGAATTTCAGTTCATTCTCACATTGCTGGGGGATGCTGATGTGTAATTAATACTAATTAAGGCTCAAAAATATTAAATGTTTCTTCATTCAACTTTTTAACTTCTCAAATACTGCTTATTAACACTATAGGCACAATTTTTGGTCCAGCATTATGTGGTAAATATGGCTTGTTAAGAGGTCAGTGAGAGGGTATTGAAGCATGTGATTGATGATGTATTCTTTAAATGACATTCCCCCTAGCTGAGGATTTCTTAAAAGTGCAACCATGACCACTATGTATGACTTCTTCACTAAATGACACAACATCGTATTCTACTTAAATAATTAGGGAGATATAACAAGAAATTGAATACCCCTACCGGGGGATACACGTGTATGCCTTTGCAAACCACTGTATGAGTTGTAAAGCATCTTCATATGTCACATGCTTCTCAGAGAAAACACAACCAAGAGACTGTGCTGAGATGATATTAAATATTTTATGAGATACAAAATGTGACAAGGTGTGCAAGCATAAACTTGAAAGAGAGTTAAAAAGGTTTTACAAAGGAAATCCATTAAATTTGACCCACACCCTGTGAGCAAGAATGTCATGTGATTCTGTGAGCATGCTTGAAGTCAGCGGAGAAAGACATGTGAGAGTTGATTAATGCTAAGCTCACAGAAATCACTGCTTACATGTAAATGCATGTGATTGAGACGCTTAATGCGGCAAGAACACTCTGCGTTGGCACCTCACCCCAACAAACGTAAAGACTGCCAGTCATCAGTCAGCTGAAGTGTGAACAGAGGGGCCTTCAGGGATGTTGTGTATGCCCTGCATACATTGTCCCTCAGAAGCCCCTTATCTTGCATCCTGTGGTTTCGGGCAATATTAGGTTGCAAACAGATAGGCTTGAGGCTTGTTGAGCTTCAGCAGCCGCAGAGAAGGTGTGATGATAACTATCACTTCATACATCAAGTCCGGCTTGTCCTTTGGGAAAGTCACATTAGGAGCTTCTGATATTCTTTGTCCATATGTCCCTTAGGCACCCTTCCATTTCCCTTTTCTGTTCTTTGCAGTTCTCAGGTTTTGCCCAACCCACACTCCAATGCATTCTCTCAGGCAAATGTAATTTAAGAATTACATACATGCATTCATCCCATGATTGGCTTTCTGCGCACTTTATATAATTGTATAGTTAAGATTGAGCATTCAGCAAACCCTATGGTTGTTCCATTTTTAATTATAAACTATGACCATCCAGATTCATCTGTAATTTTTCTCCACAACTATTTTTATGGTGCCTTATTGAGAAAGGCTGAACACAGAAGTATGAACCATAGAGCACAGAAACTGAAATTTACAAATAAGAATTTGAGCAAATAATGAATATGTTTTCAACCCTCTTGACAGTATCTTTATCTGAGGACAAGATAATTAAATAAAAAAGAGTGTTATCATAAAACTTGTCCAAATATATAGATATTGCTTTGTTTCCCCACAGAGGCATTTTATGACAATGATCTAGAAAATTCTTTGGCTGCAATAATGAGGAGGGTCTGCAATGTTATTTTTTCCTGGATTTATATCTGTGTCTGTTGGCCCAAAAACAACAACACCAACAAAACAAGTTATATCGCACTTTGCATGTGCATAAGATGAGAGGGTTTACAAATGAATTTATGAAATCATGTGATTCATGAAGTTCTCTGGTATATTGAAATGTGGAGCATTTATTTCCCAAGACAGCTGTCAAGTTAGCTCCAAATAATTGTACCAATAACAGCTTTTTCTCTGATATAGTATACTGCACATTGATTAATTCTCCCATGGTTTTACACAACAAATGAAGGAACATCAGTTAAGAGTTAAGTAACATAAGTAAGGAAAATAGCTTACTGCAAGACAATATATCACAAAGTTAGGACTACATATGCATTCTTTTAGGAGATGTGCAGCACTCTTGTGGTACAATTGTACCTTTTTGACTCTGGTAGGTTGGTTCCAGTTAATGGAGTTATGCCATTCCAAAAGCTATGCACTTTTGAAACGGACAAATTGCATGCATGACCACTGGGGGGTTGAGAGCTAATGACATGGTTTGTTGGGTGATCAAGTCAATTATTCATCCACTGTTGTAATTAGCATTTCGTGATCAAATCCCTCTACCCAATAATTTATCATTTTGTAGCAGAGGGCTTGACTGTTTCTGTCATTTGTACCTTGTTTCACAGTTACTTATAGAAGTTCCAATTTGCATGTGTTTCTTTTACAAATCTCTACATACAATTAATGTAGCACTTCACTTTATCTTTTTGGACTGATACTCAGAGCAAGCAGATTGAACCAGATTGAAGTAAGATATCTCGTGATAAGTTTCATAAAAGATCAACAGAAACTCTTTCTGCGTAATATATTTCTGCTGGTTGCTAAATTATATAATAATTTAAAGTAAGTGTGAATAAATTATCATCAATGGAAGTGTTCACTTTGGCAGTGGGACAGGTTGACAAATTACAGGAATCGATAAGTAGTAGACCTAATTAGATGTAGTTGATTACAATGTCTCATTTCATTAGCACATAACCCTGTAACCTCATGTACTTCATGCGTGTAATGAACAACTTTACACAAAAAGTGAAAGCGTGCCAAACTTTGGTCAACTGTATATGTATTCTCACACACCCTTGTGGAACAATGTGCAGGATGACTAATTCATCTGCATCTGAAATTCACAGTTAATAAACTATAAATAATTGAGTTCACCACTGAGCACTTATCATGAGCAATAACAATGAATTTGTCTGTTTAATATCTACATATTGTACTCCCAGAAGTATTTAGTGTTACAAATAGATCGGCAGACTGATGGTACTAAATTGACATCATGACCAACTTAATGACGGCACAGCCATTGCCAAGGCAAAAAAGATCAAAGCCATGACTAGCATGTTCAATGACCCAACTTCAGAAAAACAGGACAGCTACTTTTTGTAAATTATGTCTTGTAAATCTTTGTCAGCTTGTCAAAAGCTATCCAATTCCCACAGAATGACATCTTAAAAAGTAGAAGATGTATTTGACTTCACGCTGTAAATGTCTGTCCAATAGCCATCTGCTAGTAGTATCCAGAGGCAACAAACTGTGGCACGGACACACTGTTTTAACACCATAAAGAATATTGAGGTGATCTCAGACTGTTATTAGACTTTGTTGTTGTTAGATATAATGTCTAGACATTAGGTCATACATTCAGGAAATAGTAATTTTTCTCTTATTTTTTATCAGCACAACAGGCTTGCAGATAGATAGATAGACAGATAGATAGATAGATAGATAGATAGATAGATAGATAGATATATATGGTAAGTGTCGCCCTCTAAGCCCAGTTCTGGGCGCTGATGAGGGTTGATTGATGAGATGGAAGAGAGAGCGGGAGTCCTCAACATGTTACACATTTACCCCATGTGAGGGATCTTTTACTTGCCCAGCACAGACAAGGGGCCACAAATTTAACGTCTCATCCGAACGACATCCAGCTGGGATTTTGCTCATCAAGGTCCACTGAAAATTTCGGGTTCCCCACCCGGGGTTCGAACCCATGCAGACAAAGACCTTCAGCGGAGCAGGCAGGAGCCTTAACCACTACACCACCCAGCTGCAGTGTCATGTTTCTTTTAAAATAATGTGCCATGACCTCTGAAATAAAAAAAAGAGTCTGTCATGTCGAGAAAACAAAACAAAAAAAAATGCCAAAAAGTTAATTAGCTCTTGCTCTTAACAATTGCTATTTTGATGTGAAAGTCTTTATGTGAGGTTTAGGCAGTTTATTAAACTGATGATGGTGTTGACGTTTATCATTCATGTGAACTGTTTCCAAGCTGGAAACTATTTGTTGAAGGTCTGGTATTACAAATTCAACCTATATTGTGTGAAATTTTCTTTTTATGAAATTCATTTTCTAAAGCACATCAATTCAGTAGCTTCTATCTGTCGTATCGGCTTCTCAGGGTAAACTATAAACTTGTTTGAAGAATTTTAGTATGAAACTGTTGAACCTTTCATTTCGTCGATTTGTTGGAGCATTGATGTCACTAAACATTAAATTAAGTACACTGTAGATAAATATTTAATTTTACAAAGTACATGCCTTGAATATCAAATCATATGTACAGAATAGAAGACAGCACATTTGGCACTCTTGGAAGACAGCACATGTACAAGGAAGGAACAACAATGCAAGCTCAAAATTATCACTATGAAACAATAGAGCATTAATGTTGCCTATTTTTTTCAGATATATTTGAATACATTTGGTTTTTTTAAATGTATAAATAAATCTGTAGCACCATATAATTGATATCATTGAATCGGTCCTTGTGTAAAGTCCGTAGGTCTTTCATTCGTCAACCAAACCAATCTTTGATTTGAGTTAAGAATGATCTCAGTGGCTCTGCCTATTTGTTCATCAGGTCTTCCTCACAATTCCTTTAAATTAGTGGAAATTGTCGCCGAAATTGTTGACGGAATTGGCTGTCAACAATTTTCAAGAAATGCTTTACTTGAATTGTGTGACACTCGCAATGAGCACACACTACTGAATGACTGGTAATAAGAAAATATTTTGATCATTGCTTATGAGTGTTACTGAAAATAGCACCTGGTTTGCCTTACTTCATGGTGCAAAAGGTAACCATAAGTGAATAAACATTTACTCAAGCTCGTTAAACAGGCTGTAACTTAGCTTGGTAAACATTTACCCCAATGTCTCAAGTCAACATTTACTTAGATTGGTTGAACTCCAGCAAAAACCTTTACCAGATTTGTTGGAAAACATTTGTCTCAATCAGTTGCTATTCAGTTGCGACCTTTTTTAGTAAACATTCAACCCAAAGAGTTGCAGCTGATAAGCCACAAAGTTTCAACTTTTTGGGTTGAACATTTACTAAAAACGGTCGCAGCTGAGTAGCGTCCAGGTTGAGTAAATGTATTCCCAATAGTTCTTAGAGTGTGCTAAGAGTGAGTGAGTTTGTGCTTTATGCCCAATCAGAACCAGTGTGGGCTATTTAGTGATGCTGATGAGATAAGTGAGACTGATTTGGACTTCTTATCCAAGCGTTGAAAAAAATACCTCATCAGAGTAGATTGCCATGATGAACTGAATCTAAGATCAAGCATTTACAGCTACATCCAAATAACCACTGATTTTCAAAATTTTGATTAACCATGACTAAATTGACTATAGAAACCATAGTCTTCGTAACAAGTTTGCCCTTATCCTTTGTCGTCAATTTATTGTTATTTTCATTAATTTTTATTTCAATTTAAAATTTTCAATGTTCGCAATAGTGGATTGACATGGCACAAGTAAATTGTGATGATCAAAACTGAAATCCTTCAAATTGATTCCCTTGCTGACAAATAATAAATTGAAGGGTATGAAGGAAGTGGTGATCAGTGAAGAGGTAGTTATGGCAGTCAATGATCAATTGACATAATTACACAACAAACCATATCATTACCTCGATACCTTTGTAACCCCAAACTTACACACATGCAAAGTGGAGAAATCTATTAAACGATAAAAGAGGACCAATTCAAATTTTAATTTGGCTATATTGTACAGTGACCAAAGTAAGTTTTTGAAACTCGGTCATTAGAAAAATCGAACTTCACAGAAAAACACTGAAAAATGTGAAAATGTGTTAGAAGCAATCTATTGAGATGTCTCTAAAAAGTGCACAACTTCTAAGCCATGTTGGCTCAGTAACTGTTCAGTAACTGTTGTCAAAAAGAATCACAATGAGACAGCTCAATAGATTGCTTCAAACCAATTTTCAAATTGTTCAGTGTTCTTCTGTGAAGTTTCATTTTTAAAGAGCGGCAAATATTCAAAATGAAAATTTAATGTGGTAGGGGGAGATTGTAATATTTTTCCTCCTTCAACAGAGGCTTGCGATACTCCTGTGCTCACATGATGAAAAGTACCGAACATCACCATATCATGTCACATTCGGTGCATCTGACGTAACAAATGAGACAAGTGTGAACATGCTATAGAGGTCATCGTAACTGAAGCCTTGGGATTAATTAAACGGAGGCGGGCTGGAATGATACTGGTCACGGCCATCACTCAGCACGAGTGATCAGTTGAGGGAAAAAGTTTGGCAAACCCCTTTTTTCACATTGAAAACAAGGATTATCGAGTAATGCAATGGTTTAAAGGATAAGAAATTGATTAATCATTGATTAAGTATCATCAAGCACCCTCTGATCACCCCCCCCCTGCATGGTGACTAATGCAATGACATCTAAAATACAGTTAAGGACTCGAACAGTAATTGTTCTCCACTTAATACTGAACGACAGGCCACAGTGATGATTATATCTGATGAATTATCCTGCTTCACAGGCTCTTATCTCAAGTTTGCCTAAAATATTAAAGGTTGACTTATTTAATTGGTTCAATGTATCGTTTTGCTTACACCTTTACTTACAAAAGTATAAATTAATGATCTCTGTCAACTGATCAGTTAACAAATTGGAAGCTTTATCTATCCTTTTGATGATTAATTTTATAATTTTTAAAGCAACCTCTCTCACTTACCCAGTTGATTGGCAGCTGCTACGTGTTGTGTCTTCTGACTAAATGATTTGGAGCTGTCCGGATGCATGGATGTCTTGACAAATAAACATTTCATATATCAAATAAAGACTCTGTTTGTAAATCAAATAAGCACTCCCTATATCAAATGACCATGAAAGTTCTAATAGTCCCATCAATTGTATGCTCTCTTTATATGTCCTCTACACTGAGTCATCTAAGCCTGTTTCAATGGTCTATTTCACGCCATGGCACACATCTGTGAGCAACGAATTTATCGCATGTCCTAAGCAGCTTAAAAAGTCTCTATAAAAGCTCTTGAAAAACTCTAAAAGGATTAGAGGGCAGACGACTGGGTGATGCAGGATGCTCCTGTGTTGTTGGCTTGAAATTGGCTCAGAGTCTGTCAAAGAACTGTGATGACCTCAAATTGGGAGTCATCAGTTGCCTAATTTGTTGCAGCATTCCTGATCCAGAGGCAAATAATATATAATATTGTAGTGTCTAGCACTACCGAAAATTTCTTGTCATAGGTTATATATAGATACTTTGGTGGACAAAATGCCTGTGAAAAATGAGATGTTGACAGAGAGAAAGCATATATAATAGACTGAGGCAGATGAAGCAAACCAAAATAAATATGTTGTGTAACAATGTAAGTTACCTCATAATAGCATGCTCTCTGTAATTTAAAAATGGTTATTGAATGGACCAATGATGTTGCCTGGATAGATTTGGGTTTAACATTGAATTTTCATGCGAAAAAGGCTATTTTGGCTAATTGCTCATAAATTATCAGTGTCAGTCCACAAGAACACATGGATAGTTGATACAAAGATGTATAAATTATTCTGCACACTGTGGTACCAATTTCATATCTGTACCTTACTTGGTTCTTCTGTAGTTGGCAAATGTATACCATTTTAACGTGAAAAATTGACGCCAAGACAAAGAACTTTTCTTAATATTAATTTCAGTCTTATTTTGAATTTTAAACATGAGACAATCACAAATTGGTTCCATAGTGTGAAAGAGAAAACAAGAACATCAACCAATGTCTTACAATCAATTTGAGACTATTGAAGCACTCTCAGAAGTTTTTTTTAAATCACAGAAAATCGCATAAATAAGTATATCCCATACATGTAGATTTTCTCAATACCCAAGCAAGTTACAAATATGAAATTGGTACCATAGTGTGCACGATAATTTATACATCTTTGTATCAACTATTCATGTGTTTGGGTGGACTGAAACTGATAATTTTATGAGCTATTACCTAAAATAGCCATTTTCGCATGATAATTCAATGTTAAACCCCCATCTATCTTTGAGGCTCTTGAAAACACCTTCGAATGAGCTGACAGTTTACACGGGAGTCAGAGAGGGGCTATAGAACACATCTAGAGGTTAGCCCCAATGAATTTCAGACTTTCACTTTTTTTGGGACACCCTAATCAGTAGTATACAAAATGATATATTGCAGGATAAATTGCAGGATAAAAGAGAACGAAGAAGGTAACACAAAGAAGGAAGCTAAACATATTTTCACAAACTAATGCTAAGAAGTAAAATATGAGGAGGTAGTCAAAAAAATGCACCATGTAGGGGAAGCTTGGGAGAGTTGGGCCACAGGGAGGGTTGGACCACCCTGATTTTTGGGGAAACTAAAAAAATTTTGAGAAAGCTGCAGCAACCAAAATTTTATAAAAATAAAAATCTTTCAATGGATGTAACATTTCTGGCTAATTTGCTTGTCACGATCTTTAGAGGGAAGAAAATTCAAATTTGGATGAAAAACGTAAAAACTGAGCCATGTTACGAGTTTTTAATTGTCTGTCAGACAACAAGGACTGAGAAAATTTTCTGTGGCATGCTTGGTAGGCTTGACTATTCAGTTGTTATTAACATATTTTTGAAAATTATCAGACAACCGATTTTGTCATAATTGGGATTTAGAGAAAAACGGTCGAGTGGGGGAGAGTTGGGACAGTGCCAATACTCTCCCCACTTGTGTTGCATTTACCCAGATTTATTTTTATTAAGACAGAAGAACTTGTCTAGAGCAATTTTCAACTGAGATTGAATATTTTTAGGCTTAATAATTATTCATGGTCAAATAAAATTAGATATCATTAAATCTAGATGGGGAGCGTTGGGCCATCAGGCCGAGACTTAAGTCTAACAGCAAACTAGAGTTGCAAGAGGCCTCAATTCAGGATTAATGACTTCTATGACCACCACACTACATGTTAAAAATATTATGGCCTCAAGTACAGCTTTACCGAACCTGATATATTGCAATGGCCCAAGTCTCCCCCCTGACTGGCCCAAGTCTCCAACTTGATGGGGACAGTTGGGCCAAATTTTTTCCAATTTTCATAGGGCTGTAGCTCATATGTTCTTGGGAAAGTATCAATGCAAACCTAAAGATATTTTTCTGAAATATTTCAAGATACAATACATGCATTAAGCATGTTTATATAATCATTACTGTTAGCAGGAGGTGCAAGAATGTAAAAAGTGGCCCAACTCTCCCAAGCTTCCCCTATCAATGAGATTTTTGAATTGTTGTTGTTATTGGGTTACGACAGATTATATTAATGAGAAGTAAAAAACTATACTAAACTGTTTAAATCAATTTCAGAAACTTTGAAGATAGTTCTGTTCAAAGCTCCAAATTTAAAAGTAGCTGCTCTACAAACAGGAAAGAGAAAAGAGATTGCAAATTATAACATAACCAAGAAGGATCTGCACACACACACACAATAATGTGGATGAGATTCAGGGTGACAGATCAGTTTGATTGAAACTAATTACACCTCAGCTTATTTAATTCTTGAGAATCAAGTCTTACAATACAGTACTTGACAAAATGAAAATAAAAACAAAACTAGTTAAAGAATTTTGCAAGATAGTTGATTGTAACCAGTCCGAATGCATGACAAGTGCAAAGGGGATGAAACTCCTGATGGCAGTGACAGATGCTAATCAAATACGAATGACTGAAGTTATATTGGGTACAACTGAAGAAACAAACAAAACATAAGCAATACATAAACATACATAAACATTTAACTATCTATCTGATTATGACAGATGCATGTTTTTACACAACACTTCCAAAAATGGTATTATATCATTGTAGACAGTGCTATGTAATTTTCAATATAGTGATAAAGATAAGAACTGCCATGAATGAAATGAGTAAGAGGTAAAGACTGGTGAACATAATTTTGAAAATAATACAGTCCTACACTGTAATACCAGTTTCATTATTTATATAGCATTTACAGTAAAAATGATACCTGCAATAATTTTCTATTGTAAAATGCCTATTATATCTTTTTGTTCATTACGGAAACTATCATAAAGGTAAAGCAGCTGGCTTTACGGTGATCATGCATGTATATTCCTGATGATGAAGTCTGGCAGTACTATCAACATGATAAATGGAAATCCTAGTTGCATTTATCTGGCCTTCTCAAGTTCCATATCATTGTTTTATGTCCTCATAATTGTCAATTGGAGACAGACTTGTATGCAAGCCATCCACTTTTGACCAATTGTTTCTCAGACACATAATTGTTGATAACATGCAATGCTGGTTTAGTAGCATATTGTACAACAAAGAAAATTATTTTTCCCCTGATTTCATGGTCACCTTTGTAACAAATAAAATTTTTTCACTTATTTGAATTCCTTTCTCAAAATAAGACAATATTTTGATGTAGATAAGTAATCCATGGTATTGTAATACTCCTTCACCATAAATAATAAAATAGCTTTTTGTGTTCAAATTATATAATATCACTATGTCGTCTGTGATAATATATATAGCAGATAAATCAGGTTCATCAGGTACCTATCTTCAATGATTTGTGCTATTAAATGTATTTTCACTGACGATTCCCATGAAAATAAAGGCAATTAATTGGTTTTTTGCTAATAACTCAAAAAGTATTGGGTAAAGGGCCCTAAAATGTATTGAAGATGAATATTAATGTTGGTAATCCGGAGATTTTGGTGTCAATATCATGTCTCTATCTGCTTTAGATCAAGATACAGCACTTCATTGGTTAAAAAGAACATTTTTACGCTATTTCTGACCAAAGGTGGGTTATTTTGAGGGTTAGAAATGATAAAACTGACCAAACATAAATGTCATCCAAGTCATGACTTAGAAAGGAGTAATTAGACACACTTTTAGGCATAAGTCATAGTTGTAGGTGGCATGTTAGGCACAAAACTAGGCAAAAATGGCGATTTTTTGCTCTTTTTTGACATGTAAATTTCAAGAGGCTTGGACCGGCGTAAGGACTTCTCCGATTTTCAAAAAAAAAATTCATAGTGATCTACTAACCAAACCTCATGTTTTGACCGATAGGTGTTAAGATCAGAGAACTTTTTCATTTTTTGGTACACCCTAGTCACGGCTGTGAACCACCTCTGAAAGAGTTCTCCCAATTGAAAAAGAGTCTGTCATGTCGAGAAAACAAAAATATATCACAAGTTAATTGGCTGTTGCTTTTAAGTAATTGATGCAAGACTTGCTCTCGCTTCTGAATTTGCAGCGTATAAGAGCAAAATCATTTTTGAATTCTCAAAGTAAAAATTGTAGTGCCCACTATTTAGTCAAATTTTAGTGCCTCCTGGAAAAGGTGAGACTGTTCTACCCTCAAAAATAATATCGTTACCCCCTTCCCATTCAACTATTGAGTAAAAATTTGATCTGTAGTTTTTCACAATGAGATTTAAAACGCACTTTGTGACTGGCACATGATCAATGCATCACCAGAATAGAAATTTTATCATGAAAGGAAGCTGGTATTCAGTATCTATATACATGTACAAAAGTTGCTCCAATGTGGACAGGGAAAATCAGTAGGATATGTTTAAAAAACTGGTCCAATAACAAAGATGATAGATACAATTGATGATGATAAGTAATTGTTTTTCAAAAAGATAAGAATCCGATTTTAAGAAATACTATCAATGATTCACCTCCTGCTATTCATTGCTCCAAACAGCACCTCGGTCATAAACTCGTCAAGCCCTATGAACATGAATGGCATCATGAGTAAGATGCTATTGACTCAATCATGTGGTGCCATCTTGAAAGCTATCTGTGAAAATAAACACCCTATGTCTCAAATAGCCATGGAAACTTCAACAATCTCATGCTTAGCTTGTACACCTCTCCATGCTCTTCTACATCTTTTCCTTTAAATGTATTCGGGTGATTTATCCTACACCTTAGAATACTACCACAAGCACACAGTTTAGCACTTCTCCATATCAATATGCCAATTAAAAAGCTGGCTGCTAGGTGGCCTTGAGTAGAAAGTCAGTGTCTAGTGGATGCCAGTGGCTGTCAACCTGAACTTTAATATAAACATAGGCTGCGCAGCAGCTAACCTTCAGCGAATCAAGCCTTTAGAAGATTACAATTACACCGTAAAATTGGTGTGTTACCAAATTGCATATAAACTCAGCAACATTAAAAACACACACCTTTTCAGAGTATCATAACTTTTGAAGTATAAAATGTATCTTTATTTAACTTGGCAAATTTGCTCATTAGCTTCTCAACTAAAGATTGTGAATATTTAAAGGGGATCCATTCATTTTTCTAACAGCCAGACATGCACTTGTGACATCATGTAAAATTTGGAACTTGCAAAATTGAAAAAGGGTTAGGGGCGTACAGTACTGATGTTATCACTTTATTATTGATCTCAAATGGTCAAAACAGATGTCCATCAAAATTTCAGCTCAAAATTTGACCAAAAACGGGATAATTGCCGGTGCTTATGATGCAAAAATGTTGAACATGATGTGACAAACAAATGTGAAAAACACCAACTTGGGAAAAAACTAACCAAAAGCTTGCAAAATTCCACACTATTCTAGCATTGCAATATATTTAAATTAACTTCAAGCTGTAATATCATTTAAATTGGGTCAGATTCCCCAGCTTCTAGCCAATGTGAATCCACCAAACTGACATCACAGTTTCAACTCAGTGTCAGAGTGAAAATTGGGTCTGGGAAAACCCATGTAAGTTTGACATCACACCCTCTCAGCCAATGGGCTGCCAGAACAAATATACATAACATAAGCCGTGTGTTTACAAACGAATTGTCAAAGCCATCTGTTTTTACCAACTTCCATCAAAGTTTAAAGTTGCAAGTTAGCAAGTTTGTAGATTCATCAAACGACTCTGTGGGGATTATAACAGTTGTCTACTGTGAATGCTGCCATTTGATAGGATTAGACTGGTGATTGCTGTGATAAATCATTGGGATCACAAATGTAATGCTTCCTTCAATATATCAATGTTTAAACTGTGATGCATAGTTTACTGTCAGCCCATTGGTTATCAAGCTGTGATGACATGGTTGTAGGGGCTATCCCTGATAAAATTCTTACTCTGACACTCTGTTGAAACTGTGACACTGAGTTCAGGAGGATCAACATTGGCTAGAAGCTGAGGAATCTGACCCAGTTTTATATGACATCACAGCTTGTAGCTAATTTACGTTTATTGCAATGCCATTATAGAGTCATCTCTGACATCAGGGTTCAACAGCATAGAAAGAAACTTTAGATTCCATGTAAGTATGAAAAGGACTGTAATGATTTCTTGACTGAAACACAGCCCGTGTTGTCAGGGTAGGCTTACCAAGGCTACAATGAGAGAGGATGTTAAAAAGTGTGAGTGACCACCTTGATTATTTCCACACTCCAAATATTGAGCTGTGACAGACTTTACATGAAATCGATTTCGGACCAATTTGCATTGGTTGTGATTCTAGTTTTCGGACATGTTGCACTAAAAGTAGTCTAATCCAGCCGTTTCATATTTTTCCTTTATGAAATTTTCTGGACCCTCATAAGAGATGTTGCCTAACATCAGTGTAAAGTTTCGTGAAATATCTATATAATAAGTAAGTTTTTAAGCTGTACCAAAATGTGTGCGTTTTTAATGTTGCTGAGTTTACATTGTAGGTATGTAATAGTGGTCGAGTCTTGGCCCATGTGCTTGCCAGGGTTTTCAAACCAGGGAAAGGCTTTATTAGACTTATCGACACATATTGCGGTACAGTTTCATTCATATAAAAAGTACAGGTTGTGAGCTGTCCAACCAAAAAATATATAAAACTGTTATATTGTTCAAAGGTTTTTCCAATCATTCAAAATGGGTAAAACAAACATAAAGAAGCACTGCTACATTGTATTGGTGATGTGTTTAGAATATTTCATTGTTGTATTTGCAACAGTGGTCAAGTTTTGACTCCGATAAGAAAAAAATAATTAATAATATTTTCTCTCAATATTACAAAAGGTATGGAATATCTATCAGTCGGACTATGAAAAGGCATAGCCATACCATATAAGGCTTATATTACCAAACTTTATCCGTGTACATGCAATAGTAACAAAAAAATACATATTTTTATATTTTTCCTCATTTTTCAAAAGGTATAAAATATCTATCAATGAGACCATCAAAAGACACAACTAGACCATATAGGTCACATCTGCACGAAATTTCATCCATGCACATGCAATAGTGACTGAGGTTTGGCGCGGAAACAAACAAAAATAATTTTAAAATATTTTATATTACAAAAATAATTTCAAAATATTTTATATTATTTCAAAATGTATTGAATACCTATCCATCAGACCATCAAAAATTACAAATATACCTTACAGGCTATGTGTACCAAATTTCATCAAAGTACATTTAATAGAGGCCAAGTGCCAGCCCAGAAACGATCCATCCGTCCGCTGCCCGCCCGGCAGACGGACAACAATCTACCAAAGTGATAACAATACCTTCTGTGGCCTTTGTTCCCTGAAGGCAAAAAAGGCTCCATGTAAGCACTCAAAATGATAAGATGACAGAAGCTGTACTAAGTGTACTTGAGCTTGATGCCACCAGAGTGCTGTGATAAAACCTGTGACTTCACTATTCTTGTACCATACACTTTGGGGTCATCTATTTGCCTTATCTGCAACCACACTGGTAAACCAGGTAATTTAAAGTATGCGTGTCAGTGTTGCATCTAACGATGTTGGCAGTGTTTACTGTCTAGTCTGGTGGGAGTCGATAGACTGAGACATAGGATATGTGCACTGAATAAGTTTAATGATGCTGAATGACACCCTTCAATGAGTATCACTGTACAATGTGTACATTGTTACACCATGCACGAGATACAATTTTTTGGTGTTATACCCATGATACACAGACACAAAACGATCAATTCTGTGTTCCATCTGGAGACAGAAACGAAAGATCAGGGAAAAGACTAACTTTAAAAAGGTTATAGGCAAAGTCTGATGGAGATACATATTTCAAGAATATAATCTTTATCTTAACTGATTGCAAGAAAACCAAAGTGCCACTGCTTGGCAAACAGCACACATACATATAATGGCTTACTCCAACTTAGAACAGGAAATGATAGAGAATGCTTAAAAGATATAGAAATTTATGTTTCAAAATTCTAAAGTATGTATATTGTATATATATATCAATTTCAACTGTTCACAACAGTGGATGCAAAGGACGATCAAAACTGAAGCCCTCCGATTGATTCCCCAGCCGGAAAATTGTAAATTGAAAGGTTGGGAGGAGGCAGTGACCAGAGAAGGGCTAATTACGACAATCAATGATCATTTTACATAATTACACCACAAACCATTTCATTAGCTAAAAACCCATGTAACCCTAACTTGCACAAATGCGATGCGGAGAAATCTATTTAGCGGTAAAAGAGGACTCAGCTTTAGTGACCTTTTTTTACCCTTGGTCATTAGAACACTAGTCTCTAATTTGGAAAAACTGAGACTTGACAAGCAAATCTGTAGTAAGTCCTGTGAGTTCCTGACATCCAAGTTGAGACCAGATCACCATTGAAGTTTTGGAATTCTGGATTTCAGGAAAGTGTTCAGAATGTAAAATCTTACTTATTCCTATATCTACAGACCTGTGTCTTCTCAGTGCCTGCACTCTAAGCCCAGACCACACACTTGACATAAACTGTTTAAGTGGAATCAACTATTTTTCTTTTTTTAAGCTGTGTCAGCTTATATACTATTTGTTGGTTTCAATGGATTGATATTTTAAGTCAACACAACACAATCTTTTACAGCCATACTCGTGAACTTGAGAGAATGCGTCTGGTGTGAGAAGAGGGAAAGCGAATGCAAGGGTACCCTTGTGACATATTAGGAAGAAGTCAAATCTCCTAATGTGAGCTCCCAAAGGAAAACGCTGATCCAGGTGAATAAATTGTTCTGGGTTAGATAGTGAACACTTTCTCTCGGGCGGACGAACAGCTGAGGTCTAACACAGAGATCAAGGAAACTTCCAACCCATCTCTTTACCGCCTGGAGTATCCTGAGACCTTAGAATGCAAGAAAAGGAACAATATAATGGACGAACAACCCTGAAGCCCCTTTATTCACACTTCAGCAGACTGATTACTGGCATTCTTGGCTTTTGTCAGGGTGAGGTGCCAAAGCAAAGTGTTCTTGCTACATAAAGTGTCTCAATCACATGCGTTTGTGACATGCATATCATGACCATGCTGATTGCTGTTGTGGTTAGTTTGGTTTGCATGTCAAATATGTCTTTCTCTTTTTGACTTCAAGTATATACTTGAGAATCACATGACATTCTTGACTTGCAGGTAGATCATATGGTGAATATTTTCTTGGTGAAATCTTTCAAGTTCATCCTTACGTGCCTTTTACTCGGCCCTGCAGTTTTATTTAACAGTTGTCCTTGGTCTCTTTTCTAAATTGCTATATGAAAAAGTACCACAACTTTGGTATTTTTCAGTATATTAAACAGCTTATAATACTCCTCCCCTCCGGTCCAAACAAAAATGGGATTTGTTAAACTTTTGACCCTAACATTACACTACTCTGCAGCAGTCATGTGGATAACTCAATGGCATCTTTCATTAATGGTGACAGATGTTATGGCATTCCATAATGCACAGTTAATGGGTTGTGCAGTTCTTCACTTACTGCTGAACAATACACTGTGATGATTATAGCTGATCAAGTATCCTGCCCGAAGGGTTGCCTAATAAATTAATGAGTTACTTATTATCCTCTCTAATCAGGGATATTGTTGAAACCATTAATACATTTTGACAATGTATCTCTGCTTGCAAAATAAACTTTTTCTTAATATGCAGTCATTGCAGTGTTTCACTAATCTATTACAAATGTATTTAAATTAAACTCTATCAATGGAATGACACCTGATTAATTTAAATCTTTACATATCCTTTGGCTGATTCATTCATCTCAGTGATCCACGGTAAAGGTAAAGCTAAAGGTACTTCTATTTAACGTGGGTAGCAAAGCTAAGTCAGTGACTGGTTTCCAGTTGGGCCCATAGCGCCTCCAATTTACGTCTGATGCGAACGACGACGTCGTTGAATGACATGATGGCCAGCCTGTGGATTGAACCCAGGTCCGTCACTTGCGAGGCGAATGCTCTACTGACAGAAATATCTAGGCTGGATAAATGTGCTGTAGACAGCTGTGTGTTGGGATCTCAGAATATAAAGTCAGAAGATAATTGTTTCAGGTCATGCACTTCATCTAATGAACACTTCTTTTGGTCAAATGATTTGGAGCTGTCTGGATGGCCCTCTTAAAAAAAACACTGTCAAATCAATATTCTACATCAACCCACAGACGCCATATATCAAATGAGTACTCCAAATGTCAAATGAACAGTCCATATATCAAAGGATATATATATCAACAAGCGCTCCATATGTCAAATAAACAGCCCATATATCAAGAGATGATTTCTGCACTTTTTTATAAGTCATCCTCATTATGTAATATAAGCCTGTTTCAATGGTCTATTTCACACCATGGCACACTCCTATGAGCATCAAATTTATCACATCTCCTAAGCATTCCAAAAAGTATCCATAAAATACTTCTTGGAAAACTCTAAAAGGATAAGATAGCTGAAGACTGAGTGGTGCAGGATGCCTCTGTGTTGTTGGCTGGTAATTGGCTTGGAGCTCTTCAAACAGCTGTGATGACCTTTGACTCCAGGTGTACTGAACTTGGGGGTCGTCCAATTGCCTTATTTGTTGCTGTATTTCTAAACTAGAAGCGATATAGTATTAGACACTGTCTTGGAGGACGGGCAATTACTTGTCATTTGAAAATTTCAAAATTTGTAGGCCCACTTTAATTGCCAAATAGACTGTGACAAATGAGATGTACATGTAGGCTATGCAGAGAGAAGTCTTACAGATAAAAGACAAAAGCAGGTAAAAAAACATGAATTGGGAAGGCACGAAGGCCAAGATTGATCCTTAAAAACACTGAGACAGAATAACACACTTCTTAGTGACTGTTGTCATCTTAAAATGACAGTTACAAGCACTCAACAACAACAGTCAACCTTTAGTCCATAGAAGTTGCAGTTAAATTTAAGCCATTAGTAGAAACCATGAGAAATGTATTCGTCGGACAGTGAAATACACGTAGACCTGAAAATTTGAAAAAAAATCCTTGTTTTTACTATGTGTTTTAGACCATGCTTAATTTTTCGACATGATTTCGACATGGTTTCTGACAGTTAAATCTGGAAAAATTGTGTGTTGTTGAAAAGAGGTATCACAGTTAGCACGATTCCATGCTTATGTGAATTTTGGCAGTTGTAATATGTAACTGTTTGAATGTTTGCTTGTTTAACACTGTTTTTCAAAGTGACCAGTAATACTCTAAGTGTCCATAATCGGAATTTCAGGTGATAACAGCTCATAATCAATGCCAAACTTGAAAAGAAATCGAAAAAGTAGCTGCTCTACAAATAGAAATGAGAAAAAAACATTGCAATTTATGACATAAACGAGAAGGATCAGCACAAGCAAAATACAGAGGAGACTCAGTGTGGCACATCAGCTTTGATTGAAACTACATGTAATTACTCCTCCGCTTATTCAATTCTTTCGAATCAAGACTTATGATAGTGCATTTGACACAACGAATACAAGAACAACACTAATTGAAGAAATTTGTAAGATAGTTAATTGTAAGCTGTCTAAATGCAAGACAAATGGGGATGACACTCCAGATGGCTGTGACAGATGCTAATCAGATACAAATGACTGAAATGATATTGGGTACAAGTACCGTACAACTGAAGATACAAATAAAATACAAGTATTATTATATAACATATATATAGTGGAATGATTTGCCAAATTACACCAAGGCCGGAGAAACAATTGAACTTTTTACAACAAAATTAAATACGTTCTTATTTTCTCAATTTTAATGTTATGCAATTTTAATTCAACAATCTTCCTGATTTATGACAATTGCATTTATTTATACAACACTTCCGAAAATGTTACTGTATCATTGTAGATGGAGTTCTATCGAATGCATAATTTTCAATATAAGAGCCAGTTTTTCTATAAGATTCAGGCAGGGTGCGCTACTCACCCGACTCAGATTTTGTTCATAATTTTTTTCTTGCTAAACAATTACTAAAAAGTGGGAATAATTGCATTTTTAAACCTCCATACCATTTAGGTTATTTTTAGGGGCCCTTTAGAATATAGGGCCAAAATTTGGATTGTGTCAAAGTCCAGATTTCAAATCCAATTATCTCTGGACCAATTATCTTCTGGACTTTGACACAGTCCAAATTTTGGCCCTATATTTCAAGGGGCCCTCAAAAATTACCTAAAAGGTATGGAGGTCTAAAAATGCATTTTTCCAACTTTTAAGTAATCAGATAACAGGGAAAAAATTAAGAACAACATCTGAGTCGGGTGAGTATCACCCCCAATGGTGAAGTGCCTGAATCTTAGAAAAACTGCCTCCCAATAATAAAAATAAGAACTGCCATGCATGAGATGAGTAAGAATTAGGACAGATGGGACATAATCATGAAAACAATGCCAGCCCTCTATTTTCCTGATAATAATTTTTAGGCAATACTATCAAAATGATCATTGAAAATTCCTAGTTTTCAGTGATTATGACCAAGAATTATCTTGAAATGCACACAAATGTCTGAAATCAGAATATCTATGCTGTATACTTAGAAATATGAAGAACCAGCAACAAATCATTCTTACTTTTCAATGGTGATGAGCAGCAGTGATTGAGAATTCACTTGGTGTTGATAGGATGCATCCTCAGAAGAGGGAAAGGGAATGCAAGGGGGCCCTGGGGACATATTCGCAAGAAGTCAGAATCCTCTAATGTGACTTCCCAAAGGAAAACGCTGATCTAAGTGAATAAATTGTACTGGGTTAAGACGGTGAACACTTTCTTTCGGCCAGTGAGCAGCTGAGGCCTAACACAGAGACCAAGCAATTCTACAGCCATCTCTTTACTGCCTGGGGTCCCCCGAGACCAGAGTATGTAAGCTAAGGACTTCTGAGGGATAATGTATGCAGGGACTACCCAAACATCCCTGAAGGCCCCTTTGTTCACACTTCAGCTGACTGATGACTGGCAGTCTTGGCATTTGTCGGGGTTAGGTGCCAAAGCAAAGTGGTCTTGCTGCATTAAGTGCGTCAAGTCACATGCATTTACATGACCATGCTGATTACTGTTGTGCTTAGCATGGATTACCTATCATATGTCTTTCTTTGCTGGACTTCAAGCCTATACTTCAGAATAACATGACATTCTTCGCCTGCAGGGTGTGGGAAACATGCTGAAGATTTCCTTGATAAAGACTTTAAATATTTTCCCTTTGAACTTTCAAGTTTATGCGTGCACTCCATTTTACACTCTTTGCCTGCATGGGTTCGAACCCGGGGTGGAGAACCCAAAATTTTCAGTGGACCTTTATGAGCAAAATCCCAGCTGGATGTCGTTCGGCTGAGACATTAAATTGGCGGCCCCTTGTATCAGTGTCAGTGCTGGGCAAGTAATATAAAAGATCCCTCACATGGGGTAAATGTGTAACATGTTGAGGACTCCCGCTCTCTCTTCCATCTCATCAATCAACCCTCGTGAGTGCCCAGAACTGGGATTAGAGGGCTGCACTTACCATATCTACCTATCTACCTATCTATCTACAATCTGTATCTCATAAAATATTAATATTATATCTGCATGGTTGCTTAGCGTTGCTGGTTTCTTCAAGAAATATAAGACAAGAGCAGGTCCATGACATTGTTACATATTCGTATATGAACTGTACACACTTAAAAACAGACAAATTTTAACACAGCTTACGAAATGACTGTAAATTTGTAGTGATGTGGCTGAATATCCAGTCCTAGGGTCTAGAGAGTGTACCTGAAAAGAAATTGAGAATCGGCTGCAACATGAAAGTTGTGTGAAAATGCTTAAAAAACCAAAATCACACCAATTGCAAACCGAGGCAGAAAACATTTACGCGTTAGTCCATCAGGGTCCCATTTTTTAAGTTCACAGATAATGAAAATTGTTCCCTTGGCCCCTTTAAACATTCTTCCTTCATTTTGTTGGTTTTGGGTGGAATTTTAGCTCAAGTGGGAATTTTTCACCTTTTGTTTGTTGCATCATCTTCAAAAAAGTGGTGTCATAAGCTTGGACAGATTCTCTTTAAACCTTCAAAATCTTTGGCCAAGTTATTATTCAGCAGGCTTGGAAGGAGACAAAGAATCTTTAGTCGTTTAAACAGTGGTGTCAGTCCCTATGGGACTTTTTTGCCAAAGTATACATGTTTCTGAATTTAAAAAATTTAATTTTCCCCTGACATCTTCCACAAAGGTGTGACCAGTATTTACCCCACCACTTGAAAATGAAACTGACGCCTCTACCTTTAAAAGTACTGTCTCTTTTAAGATTTGTTCATTTTTAAGTGTGAGCAGTAACTGCTTATGTTGTCATAAGTAAATCAACCCTTTACATTTAATATTCTGAAATTGCATTTATAAAATTATATTTTTAGGCCAACATTAATTATCATTACATGACCACTATGCTAGAGCGATGCTGATTGGCCAAAATCAGTCACATGACGCCATCATAAAAACTCATATTGCATGGTTCGAGTGCAATATGAGATTTTTTCCCAAAAAAATTGTTTTTACTATATTTTTTTTTTTCAAATTTTTTCATATTGCACTCAAACCATGCAATATATGAGTTTTTATAATAACTTTAAAAAAAAATAAAATTTCACTTTTTTTTTTCGAAATTTTTTCTCAGAATGGAATGTTATATTGGAAGCATAGTGGTCATGTAATAAAACAAATACGGCACTTATTATCGTGCAATATGAATTTCCTCATGCAAATAAATTTTCATATTGCACTCATATCATGCCGTATTTGTATAATAGATAATGACATGTATAACTGCATAAGAGCATCATAAGAATATCACACCAAACCATGATTTCATAAACATGTGTATCATGTAATAGTTTATTTGTGCAGATATTGTATCAATGCAATTTCAACAGCACCCCTACTTTAAAGGGGAATTCCCCTACTTTAGAATGCAGTCTGACAGTAATTGTAATTATACATGCACTGTATTACATGGCCTTTCTGTATTCAATTTTTTTTTTCAATCAAGTTAAGCAAATTAATGTTCAAAATTAAACTAAAGAACATTTGTTTCTAAAACTTGATTTTTTAAATAAAAGACTCTGAATTGTTGGTTAAAACACACATCTGAACTCAGTGAAAATTATTATGCATATCTGCTATCACCCCAGTGTTTGTTAAAACAGTGTCATTCCACTTTCACCCTACAAGGCCAAAATATAATGGTTTCCAGCAAAAGTGCAATTAGGAAGCTTTTCAGTACTAAGAGAAGATGAATACATATATTTGTAAGTACACGTATTTTAAAATGAATTGATTGACAGCTACCCTGACATTAAATACATGTGAAATTCTTATTTTTTTGTGCTACGTAAGATGATTTTTAGGTTAAAAAAGTAACCATGAATGGTATATTTTTTATCTTAAAGTAATTTTAATCTCAAAGGTTCAACATTTGCAAAATAAATCAACTGGAATTCAGTTGCATTATTATATAATTAAATACATATATTCTTTGAATAAGGGCCAATATCACAAAATAAATTTAACTGCGGACATTTGCAGTCATGCGGGGCAGTCGCGGTCAAGCATGCCATGACCGCATGCAGTGTGGGGCGGTCGCGGTCAGGCTTGAAGCATGCAGAGCGGTCGCAGTCGTGGTCAGCTTTTTGACAGTGCGGGGCAGTGCGGTCGCGGTCAAGTGTATTGCATTGCGGGCCGGGGCAGTCATGCTTTCGGGAGACCGCGCAGGGCTCTACTCTCATAGGGATCCACCAAATCCAATGTGCTTCGATTTAACACATCAAGGACTGGCCCAAGATTCATTCAACACAGGCCATGTATCACAAAGAGAATTTAGAAATTAATTTCTTGTGAAGAAATCCCAATGGCTTTAGGCTCATCTGATGGGTATGGTAATGATGATAATGTTCTATGAACAAACGAAAGTGAAGTTGTGGATCTTTTATGGAGATCCACGGACGGTCAACAGCCGGGTGGCTGTTCCACATCCTTTGGTTCTTTGGATGCTGCATGAGGTCCGCTTGGGAGTCCGCATGCAGCGTAGCTATTGGAGCTAGGGGGTGGGGTTCTATGGCATTATCCAGAGCTGTATAAGTTGAAGTAAGGGCACCCTGCGGACTCCTTGTGGATTTCTCTCCCTCCTGCAAGCATAGGCACAGAGAAAAATTAGAACACCTATTCTGAACATAGAGAATAAACCAATAGAATTTGCGGAAGAGTTTAATTATTTAGGCATTATTTTTGACTCAAGTCTCAATTGGAAACCTCATACAAATCATATAGCCAAGAAAATTGCAAAGACTAATGGAATAATGAATAAACTTAAGAATTTTCTTCCTCAGAATATCTTGTTATTACTGTATAACTCGTTGGTCCTACCATATTTGAATTATGGAATACTTGTCTGGGGAAGCCATGCTGAGAGACTTGGGAAAGTACAAAAACGTTCTGTCAGAATTGTAATGAATGCAAAATTTAATGCCCAATAGCTACGCTGCATGCGGACTCCCAAGCCTTACATGTTATTTGTAGAGCAGCTACTTTGTAGATTATACAATCCAATAATTAAATGCTATTTGTGAGATGACCAGAAGAAACAACCTTCACAATGCTCAAGACATTGTGGCCACATTGGTGAGTACCCTGCTTCACAATTCAGAGGCCTACTGTTCAAATCACAGTGAAGTTTACATTTTCTAGATAATACAATCCAATAATTAAATGCCATTCGTGAGATGACCAGAAGAAACACTAGGCCTCTGAAATGTGAAGCAGGCCACTTACCAATTATAGGATTGCATTATCTAGAAATTGTAAACTTCACTGGGATTTGAACAGTAGGCTGCTGAATTGTGAAGCAGGCCACTTACCAATGTGGCCACCATGTCTTGAGCATTGTGGAGGTTGTTTCTTCTGGTCATGTCACGAATAGCGTTTAATTATTGGATTGTATAATCTAGAAAATGTAAACTTCACTGGGATTTGAACACTAGGCCTCTGAATTGTGAAGCAGGCCACTTACCAATGTGGCCACCATGTCTTGAGCATTGTGGAGGTTGTTTCTTCTGGTCATCTCACGAATGGCATTTAATTATTGGATTGTATTATCTAGAAAATGTAAACTTCACTGTGATTTGAACAGTAGGCCTCTGAATTGTGAAGCAGGGTACTTACCAATGTGGCCACAATGTCTTGAGCATTGTGAAGGTTGTTTCTTCTGGTCATCTCACAAATAGCATTTAATTATTGGATTGTATAATCTAGAAAATGTAAACTTCACTGGGATTTGAACACTAGGCCTCTGAATTGTGAAGCAGGCCACTTACCAATGTGGCCACCATGTCTTGAGCATTGTGGAGGTTGTTTCTTCTGGTCATGTCACGAATAGCATTTAATTTTCGGATTGTATTATCTAAAAAATGTAAACTTCACTGGGATTTGAACACTAGGCCTCTGAATTGTGAAGCAGGCCGCTTACCAATGTGGCCACCATGTCTTGAACATTGTGGAGGTTGTTTCTTCTGGTCATCTCTCGAATAGCATTTAATTATTGGATTGTATTATATCAAAAATGTAAACTTCACTGGGATTTGAACACTAGGCCTCTGAATTGTGAAGCAGGCCACTTACCAATGTGGCCACCATGTCTTGAGCATTGTGGAGGTTGTTTCTTCTGGTCATGTCACGAATAGCATTTAATTATTGGATTGTATTATCTAGAAAATGTAAACTTCACTTGGATTTGAACACTAGGCCTCTGAATTGTGAAGCAGGCCACTTGCCAATGTGGCCACCATGTCTTGAGCATTCTCAGGGTTGTTTCTTCTGGTCATCTCACGAATGGGATTTAATTATTGGATAGTATAATCTAGAAAATGTAAACTTCACTGGGATTTGAACAGTAGGCCACTGAATTGTGAAACAGGCCACTTACCAATGTGGCCACCATGTCTTGAGCATTGTGGAGATTGTTTCTTCTGGTCATCTCACGAATGGGGTTTAATTATTGGATGTATAATCTAGAAAATGTAAACTTCACTGGGACTTGAACACTAGGCCCCTGAATTGTGAAGCAGGCCACTTACCAATGTGGCCACCATGTCTTGAGCATTGTGGAGGTTGTTTCCTCTGGTCATCTCACAAATAGCATTTAATTATTGGATAGCATAATCTTGAAAATGTACACTTCAACGAGATTTGAACACTAGGCCTCTGAATTGTGAAGCAGGCCACTTACCAATGTGGGCACCATGTCTGGAGCATTCTCAGGGTTGTTTCTTCTGGTCATGTCACGAATAGCATTTAATTATTGGATAGTATAATCTAGAAAATGTAAACTTCACTGGGATTTGAACACTAGGCCTCTGAATTGTGAAGCAGGCCAATTACCAATGTGGCCACCATGTCTTGAGCATTGTGGAGGTTGTTTCTTCTGGTCATGACACAAATAGCATTTAATTATTGGATTGTATAATCTAGAAAATGTAAACTTCACTGGGATTTGAACACTAGGCCTCTGAATTGTGAAGCAGGCCACTTACCAATGTGGCCACCATGTCTTGAGCATTGTGGAGGTTGTTTCTTTTGGTCATCTCACGAATAGCATTTAATTATTGGATTGTATTATCTAGAAAATGTTAACTTCACTGGGATTTGAACAGTAGGCTGCCGAATTGTGAAGCAGGATACTTACCAATGTGGCTACCACGTCTTGAGCATTTTGGAGGTTGTTTCTTCTGGTCATGTCACGAATAGCATTTAATTATTGCATTGTATTATTTCGAAAATGTAAACTTCACTGGGATTTGAACACTAAGCCTCTGAATTGTGAAGCAGGCCACTCACCAATGTGGCCACCATGTCTTGAGCATTGTGGAGGTTGTTTCTTCTGGTCATGTCACGAATAGCATTTAATTATTGGATAGTATAATCTAGAAAATGTAAACTTCACTGGGATTTGAACACTAGGCCTCTGAATTGTGCAGCAGGCCACTTACCAATGTGGCCACCATGTCTTGAGCATTGTGGAGGTTGTTTCTTCTGGTCATCTAACAAATAGCATTGAATTATTGGATTGTATAATCTAGAAAATGTAAACTTCACTGGGATTTGAACACTAGGCCTCTGAATTGTGAAGCAGGCCACTTACCAATGTGGCCACCATGTCTTGAGCATTGTAGAGGTTGTTTCTTTTGGTCATCTCACAAATAGCATTGAAATATTGGATTGTATTATCGAGAAAATGTAAACTTCACTGGGATTTGAACACTAGGCCTCTGAATTTTGAAGCAGGCCACTCACCAATGTGGCCACCATGTCTTGAGCATTGTGGAGGTTGTTTCTTCTGGTCATCTCACGAATGGGATTTAATTATTGGAGAGTATAATCTAGAAAATGTAAACTTCACTGGGATTTGAACAGTAGACCTCTGAATTGTGAAGCAGGGTACTTACCAATGTGGCCACCATGTCTTGAGCATTGTGGAGGTTGTTTCTTCTGGTCATCTAACAAATAGCATTTAATTATTGGATTGTATTATCTAGAAAATGTAAACTTCACTGGGATTTGAACACTAGGCCTCTGAATGGTGAAGCAGGGTACTTACCAATGTGGCCACCATGTCTTGAACATTGTGGAGGTTGTTTCTTCAGGTCATCTAACAAATAGCATTTAATTATTGGATTGTATAATCTTGAAAATATACACTTCACTGAGATTTGAACACTAGGCCTCTGAATTGTGAAGCAGGCCACTTACCAATGTGGCCACCATGTCTGGAGCATTGTGGAGGTTGTTTCTTCTGGTCATCTCACGAATAGCATTTAATTATTGGATTGTATAATCTAGAAAATGTAAACTTCACTGGGATTTGAACACTAGGCCTCTGAATCGTGAAGCAGGCCACTTACTAATGTGGACACCATGTCTTGAGCATTGTGGAGGTTGTTTCTTCTGGTCATCTCACAAATAGCATTCAATTATTGGATGGTATAATCTTGAAAATGTAAACTTCACTGGGATTTGAACACTAGGCCTCTGAAATTGTGAAGCAGGGTACTTACCAATGTGGCCACCATGTCTTGAGCATTGTGGAGGTTGTTTCTTCTGGTCATGTCACGAATAGCATTTAATTATTGGATAGTATAATCTAGAAAATGTAAACTTCACTGGGATTTGAACACTAGGCCTCTGAATTGTGCAGCAGGCCACTTACCAATGTGGCCACCATGTCTTGAGCATTGTAGAGGTTGTTTCTTCTGGTCATCTCACAAATAGCATTGAATTATTGGATTGTATTATCGAGAAAATGTAAACTTCACTGGGATTTGAACACTAGGCCTCTGAATTTTGAAGCAGGCCACTCACCAATGTGGCCACCATGTCTTGAGCATTGTGGAGGTTGTTTCTTCTGGTCATCTCACGAATGGGATTTAATTATTGGAGAGTATAATCTAGAAAATGTAAAATTCACTGGGATTTGAACAGTAGACCTCTGAATTGTGAAGCAGGGTACTTACCAATGTGGCCACCATGTCTTGAGCATTGTGGAGGTTGTTTCTTCTGGTCATCTAACAAATAGCATTTAATTATTGGATTGTATTATCTAGAAAATGTAAACTTCACTGGGATTTGAACACTAGGCCTCTGAATGGTGAAGCAGGGTACTTACCAATGTGGCCACCATGTCTTGAACATTGTGGAGGTTGTTTCTTCTGGTCATCTAACAAATAGCATTTAATTATTGGATTGTATAATCTCGAAAATATACACTTCACTGGGATTTGAACACTAGGCCTCTGAATTGTGAAGCAGGCCACTTACCAATGTGGCCACCATGTCTGGAGCATTCTCAGGGTTGTTTCTTCTGGTCATCTCACGAATAGCATTTAATTATTGGATTGTATAATCTAGAAAATGTAAACTTCACTGGGATTTGAACAGTAGGCTGCCGAATTGTGAAGCAGGGTACTTGCCAATGTGGCCACCATGTCTTGAGCATTGTGGAGGTTGTTTCTTCTGGTCATCTCACAAATAGCATTTAATTATTGGATTGTATAATCTAGAAAATGTAAACTTCACTGGGATTTGAACACTAGGCCTCTGAATTGTGAAGCAGGCCACTTACCAATGTGGCCACCATGTTTTGAGCATTGTGGAGGTTGTTTCTTCTGGTCATCTCACGGATAGCATTTAATTATTGGATTGTATTATCTAGAAAATGTAAACTTCACTGGGATTTGAACACTAGGCCTCTTAATTATGAAGCAGGCCACTTACCAATGTGGCCACAGTGTCTTGAGTATTGTGGAGGTTGTTTCTTCTGGTCATGTCACGAATAGCATTTAGTTATCGGATTGTATTATCTAGAAAATGTAAACTTCACTGGGATTTGAACACTAGGCCTCTGAATTGTGAAGCAGGCCACTTGCCAATGTGGCCACCATGTCTTGAGCATTGTGGAGGTTGTTTCTTCTGGTCATCTCACGAATGGGATTTAATTATTGGATAGTATAATCTAGAAAATGTAAACTTCACTGGGATTTGAACAGTAGGCCCCTGAATTGTGAAGCAGGCCACTTACCAATGTTACCACCATGTCTTGAGCACTGTGGAGGTTGTTTCCTCTGGACATCTCACGAATAGCATTTAATTATTGGATTGTATAATCTAGAAAATGTAAACTTCACTGGGATTTGAACACTAGGCCTCTGAATTTTGAAGCAGGCCACTTACCAATGTGGCCGACATGTCTTGCGCATTGTGGAGGTTGTTTCTTCTGGTCATCTCACGAATGGGATTTAATTATTGGATAGTATAATCTAGAAAATGTAAACTTCACTGGGATTTGAACACTAGGCCTCTGAATTGTGAAGCAGACCACTTACCAATGTGGCCACCATGTCTTGAGCATTGTGGAGGTGGTTTCCTCTGGTCATCTCACGAATAGCATTTAATTATTGGATAGTATTATCTAGAAAATGTAAACTTCACTGGGATTTGAACACTAGGCCTCTGAATTGTGAAGCAGGCCACTTACCAATGTGGCCACCATGACTTGAGCATTGTGGAGGTTGTTTCTCTGGGTCATGTCACGAATAGCATTTAATTATTGGATTGTATAATCTAGAAAATGTAAACTTCACTGGGATTTGAACACTAGGCCTCTTAATTGTGGAGCAGGCCACTTACCAATGTGGCCACCATGTCTTGAGCATTGTGGAGGTTGTTTCCTCTGGTCTTCTCACAAATAGCATTTAATTATTGGATAGTATAATCCAGAAAATGTAAACTTCACTGGGATTTGAACAGTAGGCCCTGAATTGTGAAGCAGGCCACTTACCAATGTGGCCACCATGTCTTGAGCACTGTGGAGGTTGTTTCCTCTGGACATCTCACGAATAGCATTTAATTATTGGATAGTATAATCTAGAAAATGTAAACTTCACTGGGATTTGAACACTAGGCCTCTGAATTGTGAAGCAGGCCACTTACCAATGTGGCCACCATGTCTTGAGCATTGTGGAGGTTGTTTCTTCTGGTCATCTCACGATTGGGATTTAATTATTGGATAGTATAATCTAGAAAATGTAAACTTCACTGGGATTTGAACAGTAGGCCTCTGAAATGTGAAGCAGGCCACTTACCAATGTGGCCACCATGACTTGAGCATTGTGGAGGTTGTTTCCTCTGGTCTTCTCACAAATAGCATTTAATTATTGGATAGTATAATCTAGAAAATGTAAACTTCACTGGGATTTGAACACTAGGCCTCGGAATTGTGAAGCAGGCCACTTACCAATGTGGCCACCATGACTTGAGCATTGTGGAGGTTGTTTCTTTGGGTCATGTCACGAATAGCATTTAATTATTGGATTGTATAATTTAGAAAATGTAAACTTCACTGGGATTTGAACACTAGGCCTCTTAATTGTGAAGCAGGCCACTTACCAATGTGGCCACCATGTCTTGAGCATTGTGGAGGTTGTTTCCTCTGGTCTTCTCACAAATAGCATTTAATTATTGGATAGTATAATCTAGAAAATGTAAACTTCACTGGTATTTGAACACTAGGCCTCTGAATTGTGAAGCAGGCCACTTACCAATGTGGACACCATGACTTGAGCATTGTGGAGGTTGTTTCTTTGGGTCATGTCACGAATAGCATTTAATTATTGGATTGTATAATCTAGAAAATGTAAACTTCACTGGGATTTGAACACCAGGCCTCTGAATTGTGAAGCAGGCCACTTACCAATTATTGGATTGCATTATCTAGAAAATGTAAACTTCACTGGGATTTGAACAGTAGGCTGCTGAATTGTGAAGCAGGCCACTTACCAATGTGGCCACCATGCCTTGAGCATTGTGGAGGTTGTTTCTTCTGGTCATGTCACGAATAGCGTTTAATTATTGGATTGTATAATCTAGAAAATGTAAACTTCACTGGGATTTGAACACTAGGCCTCTGAATTGTGAAGCAGGCCACTTACCAATGTGGCCACCATGTCTTGAGCATTGTGGAGGTTGTTTCTTCTGGTCATCTCACGAATGGCATTTAATTATTGGATTGTATTATCTAGAAAATGTAAACTTCACTGTGATTTGAACAGTAGGCCTCTGAATTGTGAAGCAGGGTACTTACCAATGTGGCCACAATGTCTTGAGCATTGTGAAGGTTGTTTCTTCTGGTCATCTCACAAATAGCATTTAATTATTGGATTGTATAATCTAGAAAATGTAAAATTCACTGGGATTTGAACACTAGGCCTCTTAATTGTGAAGCAGGCCACTTACCAATGTGGCCACCATGTCTTGAGCATTGTGGAGGTTGTTTCTTCTGGTCATGTCACAAATAGCATTTAATTATCGGATTGTATTATCTAAAAAATGTAAACTTCACTGGGATTTGAACACTAGGCCTCTGAATTGTGAAGCAAGCCGCTTACCAATGTGGCCACCATGTCTTGAGCATTGTGGAGGTTGTTTCTTCTGGTCATCTCTCGAATAGCATTTAATTATTGGATTGTATTATATCAAAAATGTAAACTTCACTGGGATTTGAACACTAGGCCTCTGAATTGTGATGCAGGCCACTTACCAATGTGGCCACCATGTCTTGAGCATTGTGGAGGTTGTTTCTTCTGGTCATCTCACGAATGGGATTTAATTATTGGATTGTATAATCTAGAAAATGTAAACTTCACTGCGATTAGAACAGTAGGCCACTGAATTGTGAAGCAGGCCACTTACCAATGTGTCCACCATGTCTTGAGCATTCTGGAGGTTGTTTCTTCTGGTCATCTCACGAATGGGATTTAATTATTGGATGTATAATCTAGAAAATGTAAACTTCACTGGGATTTGAACAGTAGGCCTCTGAATTGTGAAGCAGGCCACTTACCAATGTGGCCACCATGTCTTGAGCATTGTGGAGGTTGTTTCTTCTGGTCATCTCACGAATAGCATTTAATTATTGGATAGCATAATCTAGAAAATGTAAACTTCACTGGGATTTGAACACTAGGCCTCTGAATTGTGAAACAGGCCACTTACCAATGTGGCCACAATGTCTTGAGCATTCTCAGGGTTGTTTCTTCTGGTCATCTCACGAATGGGATTTAATTATTGGATAGTATAATCTAGAAAATGTAAACTTCACTGGGATTTGAACAGTAGGCCTCTGAATTGTGAAGCAGGCTACTTACCAATGTGGCCACCATGTCTTGAGCATTGTGGAGGTTGTTTCTTCTGGTCATGTCACGAATAGCATTAAATTATTGGATAGTATAATCTAGAAAATGTAAACTTCACTGGGATTTGAACACTAGGCCTCTGAATTTTGAAGCAGGCCACTCACCAATGTGGCCACCATGTCTTGAGCATTGTAGAGGTTGTTTCTTCTGGTCATCCCACGAATGGGATTTAATTATTGGATAGTATAATCTAGAAAATGTAAACTTCACTGGGATTTGAACAGTAGACCTCTGAATTGTGAAGCAGGCCACTTACCAATGTGGCCACCATGTCTTGAGCATTGTGGAGGTTGTTTCTTCTGGTCATCTCACGAATGGGATTTAATTATTGGATAGTACAGTCTAGAAAATGTAAACTTCACTGGGACTTGAACAGTAGGCCCCTGAATTGTGAAGCAGGCCACTTACCAATGTTACCACCATGTCTTGAGCACTGTGGAGGTTGTTTCCTCTGGACATCTCATGAATAGCATTTAATTATTGGATAGTATAATCTAGAAAATGTAAACTTCACTGGGATTTGAACACTAGGCCTCTGAATTGTGAAGCAGGCCACTTACCAATGTGGCCACCATGACTTGAGCATTGTGGCGGTTGTTTCTTTGGGTCATGTCACGAATAGCATTTAATTATTGGATTGTATAATCTAGAAAATGTAAACTTCACTGGGATTTGAACACTAGGCCTCTTAATTGTGAAGCAGGCCACTTACCAATGTGGCCACCATGTCTTGAGCATTGTGGAGGTTGTTTCCTCTGGTCTTCTCACAAATAGCATTTAATTATTGGATAGTATAATCCAGAAAATGTAAACTTCACTGGGATTTGAACAGTAGGCCCCTGAATTGTGAAGCAGGCCACTTACCAATGTGGCCACCATGTCTTGAGCTCTGTGGAGGTTTTTTCCTCTGGACATCTCACAAATAGCATTTAATTATTGGATAGTATAATCTAGAAAATGTAAACTTCACTGGGATTTGAACACTAGGCCTCTGAATTGTGAAGCAGGCCACTTACCAATGTGGCCGACATGTCTTGAGCATTGTGGAGGTTGTTTCTTCTGGTCATCTCACGAATGGGATTTAATTATTGGATAGTATAATCTAGAAAATGTAAACTTCACTGGGATTTGAACAGTAGGCCTCTGAAATGTGAAGCAGGCCACTTACCAATGTGGCCACCATGACTTGAGCATTGTGGAGGTTGTTTCCTCTGGTCTTCTCACAAATAGCATTTAATTATTGGATAGTATAATCTAGAAAATGTAAACTTCACTGGGATTTGAACACTAGGCCTCGGAATTGTGAAGCAGGCCACTTACCAATGTGGCCACCATGACTTGAGCATTGTGGAGGTTGTTTCTTTGGGTCATGTCACGAATAGCATTTAATTATTGGATTGAATAATTTAGAAAATGTAAACTTCACTGGGATTTGAACCCTAGGCCTCTTAATTGTGAAGCAGGCCACTTACCAATGTGGCCACCATGTCTTGAGCATTGTGGAGGTTGTTTCCTCTGGTCTTCTCACAAATAGCATTTAATTATTGGATAGTATAATCTAGAAAATGTAAACTTCACTGGGATTTGAACAGTAGGCTGCTGAATTGTGAAGCAGGCCACTTACCAATGTGGCCACCATGCCTTGAGCATTGTGGAGGTTGTTTCTTCTGGTCATGTCACGAATAGCGTTTAATTATTGGATTGTATAATCTAGAAAATGTAAACTTCACTGGGATTTGAACACTAGGCCTCTGAATTGTGAAGCAGGCCACTTACCAATGTGGCCACCATGTCTTGAGCATTGTGGAGGTTGTTTCTTCTGGTCATCTCACGAATGGCATTTAATTATTGGATTGTATTATCTAGAAAATGTAAACTTCACTGTGATTTGAACAGTAGGCCTCTGAATTGTGAAGCAGGGTACTTACCAATGTGGCCACAATGTCTTGAGCATTGTGAAGGTTGTTTCTTCTGGTCATCTCACAAATAGCATTTAATTATTGGATTGTATAATCTAGAAAATGTAAACTTCACTGGGATTTGAACACTAGGCCTCTTAATTGTGAAGCAGGCCACTTACCAATGTGGCCACCATGTCTTGAGCATTGTGGAGGTTGTTTCTTCTGGTCATGTCACGAATAGCATTTAATTATCGGATTGCATTATCTAAAAAATGTAAACTTCACTGGGATTTGAACACTAGGCCTCTGAATTGTGAAGCAAGCCGCTTACCAATGTGGCCACCATGTCTTGAGCATTGTGGAGGTTGTTTCTTCTGGTCATCTCTCGAATAGCATTTAATTATTGGATTGTATTATATCAAAAATGTAAACTTCACTGGGATTTGAACACTAGGCCTCTGAATTGTGATGCAGGCCACTTACCAATGTGGCCACCATGTCTTGAGCATTGTGGAGGTTGTTTCTTCTGGTCATCTCACGAATGGGATTTAATTATTGGATAGTATAATCTAGAAAATGTAAACTTCACTGCGATTAGAACAGTAGGCCACTGAATTGTGAAGCAGGCCACTTACCAATGTGTCCACCATGTCTTGAGCATTCTGGAGGTTGTTTCTTCTGGTCATCTCACGAATGGGATTTAATTATTGGATGTATAATCTAGAAAATGTAAACTTCACTGGGATTTGAACAGTAGGCCTCTGAATTGTGAAGCAGGCCACTTACCAATGTGGCCACCATGTCTTGAGCATTGTGGAGGTTGTTTCTTCTGGTCATCTCACGAATAGCATTTAATTATTGGATAGCAGAATCTAGAAAATGTAAACTTCACTGGGATTTGAACACTAGGCCTCTGAATTGTGAAACAGGCCACTTACCAATGTGGCCACAATGTCTTGAGCATTCTCAGGGTTGTTTCTTCTGGTCATCTCACGAATGGGATTTAATTATTGGATAGTATAATCTAGAAAATGTAAACTTCACTGGGATTTGAACAGTAGGCCTCTGAATTGTGAAGCAGGCTACTTACCAATGTGGCCACCATGTCTTGAGCATTGTGGAGGTTGTTTCTTCTGGTCATGTCACGAATAGCATTAAATTATTGGATAGTATAATCTCGAAAATGTAAACTTCACTGGGATTTGAACACTAGGCCTCTGAATTTTGAAGCAGGCCACTCACCAATGTGGCCACCATGTCTTGAGCATTGTAGAGGTTGTTTCTTCTGGTCATCCCACGAATGGGATTTAATTATTGGATAGTATAATCTAGAAAATGTAAACTTCACTGGGATTTGAACAGTAGACCTCTGAATTGTGAAGCAGGCCACTTACCAATGTGGCCACCATGTCTTGAGCATTGTGGAGGTTGTTTCTTCTGGTCATCTCACGAATGGGATTTAATTATTGGATAGTACAATCTAGAAAATGTAAACTTCACTGGGACTTGAACAGTAGGCCCCTGAATTGTGAAGCAGGCCACTTACCAATGTTACCATGTCTTGAGCACTGTGGAGGTTGTTTCCTCTGGACATCTCATGAATAGCATTTAATTATTGGATAGTATAATCTAGAAAATGTAAACTTCACTGGGATTTGAACACTAGGCCTCTGAATTGTGAAGCAGGCCACTTACCAATGTGGCCACCATGACTTGAGCATTGTGGAGGTTGTTTCTTTGGGTCATGTCACGAATAGCATTTAATTATTGGATTGTATAATCTAGAAAATGTAAACTTCACTGGGATTTGAACACTAGGCCTCTTAATTGTGAAGCAGGCCACTTACCAATGTGGCCACCATGTCTTGAGCATTGTGGAGGTTGTTTCCTCTGGTCTTCTCACAAATAGCATTTAATTATTGGATAGTATAATCCAGAAAATGTAAACTTCACTGGGATTTGAACAGTAGGCCCCTGAATTGTGAAGCAGGCCACTTACCAATGTGGCCACCATGTCTTGAGCACTGTGGAGGTTTTTTCCTCTGGACATCTCACAAATAGCATTTAATTATTGGATAGTATAATCTAGAAAATGTAAACTTCACTGGGATTTGAACACTAGGCCTCTGAATTGTGAAGCAGGCCACTTACCAATGTGGCCGACATGTCTTGAGCATTGTGGAGGTTGTTTCTTCTGGTCATCTCACGAATGGGATTTAATTATTGGATAGTATAATCTAGAAAATGTAAACTTCACTGGGATTTGAACAGTAGGCCTCTGAAATGTGAAGCAGGCCACTTACCAATGTGGCCACCATGACTTGAGCATTGTGGAGGTTGTTTCCTCTGGTCTTCTCACAAATAGCATTTAATTATTGGATAGTATAATCTAGAAAATGTAAACTTCACTGGGATTTGAACACTAGGCCTCGGAATTGTGAAGCAGGCCACTTACCAATGTGGCCACCATGACTTGAGCATTGTGGAGGTTGTTTCTTTGGGTCATGTCACGAATAGCATTTAATTATTGGATTGAATAATTTAGAAAATGTAAACTTCACTGGGATTTGAACCTAGGCCTCTTAATTGTGAAGCAGGCCACTTACCAATGTGGCCACCATGTCTTGAGCATTGTGGAGGTTGTTTCCTCTGGTCTTCTCACAAATAGCATTTAATTATTGGATAGTATAATCTAGAAAATGTAAACTTCACTGGGATTTGAACACTAGGCCTCTGAATTTTGAAGCAGGCCACTTACCAATGTGGCCACCATGACTTGAGCATTGTGGAGGTTGTTTCTTTGGGTCATGTCACGAATAGCATTTAATTATTGGATTGTATAATCTAGAAAATGTAAACTTCACTGGGATTTAAACACCAGGCCTCTGAATTGTGAAGCAGGCCACTTACCAATTATTGGATTGCATTATCTAGAAAATGTAAACTTCACTGGGATTTGAACAGTAGGCTGCTGAATTGTGAAGCAGGCCACTTACCAATGTGGCCACCATGCCTTGAGCATTGTGGAGGTTGTTTCTTCTGGTCATCTCACAAATAGCATTTAATTATCGGATTGTATTATCTAAAAAATGTAAACTTCACTGGGATTTGAACACTAGGCCTCTGAATTGTGAAGCAGGCCGCTTACCAATGTGGCCACCATGTCTTGAGCATTGTGGAGGTTGTTTCTTCTGGTCATCTCTCGAATAGCATTTAATTATTGGATTGTATTATATCAAAAATGTAAACTTCACTGGGATTTGAACACTAGGCCTCTGAATTGTGATGCAGGCCACTTACCAATGTGGCCACCATGTCTTGAGCATGGTGGAGGTTGTTTCTTCTGGTCATCTCACGAATGGGATTTAATTAATGAATAGTATAATCTAGAAAATGTAAACTTCACTGCGATTTGAACAGTAGGCCACTGAATTGTGAAGCAGGCCACTTACCAATATGTCCACCATGTCTTGAGCATTCTGGAGGTTGTTTCTTCTGGTCATCTCACGAATGGGATTTAATTATTGGATGTATAATCTAGAAAATGTAAACTTCACTGGGATTTGAACAGTAGGCCTCTGAATTGTGAAGCAGGCCACTTACCAATGTGGCCACCATGTCTTGAGCATTGTGGAGGTTGTTTCCTCTGGTCATCTCACGAATAGCATTTAATTATTGGATAGCATAATCTAGAAAATGTAAACTTCACTGGGATTTGAACACTAGGCCTCTGAATTGTGAAGCAGGCCACTTACCAATGTGGCCACCATGTCTTGAGCACCGTGGAGGTTGTTTCCTCTGGACATCTCACGAATAGCATTTAATTATTGGATAGTATAATCTAGAAAATGTAAACTTCACTGGGATTTGAACACTAGGCCTCTGAATTGTGCAGCAGGCCACTTACCAATGTGGCCACCATGTCTTGAGCATTGTGGAGGTTGTTTCTTCTGGTCATGTCACGAATAGCATTTAATTATTGGATAGTATAATCTAGAAAATTTAAACTTCACTGGGATTTGAACACTAGGCCTCTGAATTGTGCAGCAGGCCACTTACCAATGTGGCCACCATGTCTTGAGCATTGTGGAGGTTGTTTCTTCTGGTCATCTAACAAATAGCATTGAATTATTGGATTGTATAATCTTGAAAATGTAAACTTCACTGGGATTTGAACCCTAGGCCTCTGAATGGTGAAGCAGGCCACTTACCAATGTGGCCACCATGTCTTGAGCATTGTGAAGGTTGTTTCTTCTTGTCATCCCACAAATAGCATTTAGTTATCGGATTGTATTATCTAGAAAATGTAAACTTCACTGGGATTTGAACACTAGGCCTCTTAATTGTGAAGCAGGCCGCTTGCCAATGTGGCCACCATGTCTTGAGCATTGTGGAGGTTGTTTCTTCTGGTCATCTCACGAATGGGATTTAATTATTGGATAGTATTATCTAGAAAATGTAAACTTCACTGGGATTTGAACAGTAGGCCCCTGAATTGTGAAGCAGGCCACTTACCAATGTGGCCACCATGTCTTGAGCACTGTGGAGGTTGTTTCCTCTGGACATCTCACGAATAGCATTTAATTATTGGATAGTATAATCTAGAAAATGTAAACTTCACTGGGATTTGAACACTAGGCCTCTGAATTGTGAAGCAGGCCACTTACCAATGCGGCCGACATGTCTTGAGCATTGTGGAGGTTGTTTCTTCTTTTCATCTCACGAATGGGATTTAATTATTGGATAGTATAATCTAGAAAATGTAAACTTCACTGGGATTTGAACAGTAGGCCTCTGAATTGTGAAGCAGACCACTTACCAATGTGGCCACCATGTCTTGAGCATTGTGGAGGTTGTTTCCTCTGGTCATCTCACGAAGGGCATTTAATTATTGGATAGTATAATCTAGGAAACGTAAACTTCACTGGGATTTGAACACTAGGCCTCTTAATTGTGAAGCAGGCCACTTACCAATGTGGCCACCATGTCTTGAGCATTGTGGAGGTTGTTTCCTCTGGTCTTCTCACAAATAGCATTTAATTATTGGATAGTATAATCTAGAAAATGTAAACTTCACTGGGATTTGAACACTAGGCCTCTGAATTGTGAAGTAGGCCACTTACCAATGTGGCCACCATGACTTGAGCATTGTTGAGGTTGTTTCTTTGGGTCATGTCACGAATAGCATTTAATTATTGGATTGTATAATCTAGAAAATGTAAACTTCACTGGGATTTGAACACCAGGCCTCGGAATTGTGAAGCAGGCCACTTACCAATTATTGGATTGCATTATCTAGAAAATGTAAACTTCACTGGGATTTGAACAGTAGGCTGCTGAATTGTGAAGCAGGCCACTTACCAATGTGGCCACCATGTCTTGAGCATTGTGGAGGTTGTTTCCTCTGGTCATCTCACGAATAGCATTTAATTATTGGATAGCATAATCTAGAAAATGTAAACTTCACTGGGAGTTGAACACTAGGCCTCTGAATTGTTAAACAGGCCACTTACCAATGTGGCCACAATGTCTTGAGCATTCTCAGGGTTGTTTCTTCTGGTCATCTCACGAATGGGATTTAATTATTGGATAGTATAATCTAGAAAATGTAAACTTCACTGGGATTTGAACAGTAGGCCTCTGAATTGTGAAGCAGGCTACTTACCAATGTGGCCACCATGTCTTGAGCATTGTGGAGGTTGTTTCTTTGGGTCATGTCACGAATAGCATTTAATTATTGGATAGTATAATCTAGAAAATGTAAACTTCACTGGGATTTGAACACTAGGCCTCTGAATTTTGAAGGATGCCACTCACCAATGTGGCCACCATGTCTTGAGCATTGTAGAGGTTGTTTCTTCTGGTCATCTCACGAATGGGATTTAATTATTGGATAGTATAATCTAGAAAATGTAAACTTCACTGGGATTTGAACAGTAGACCTCTGAATTGTGAAGCAGGCCACTTACCAATATGCACCATGTCTTGAGCATTGTGGAGGTTGTTTCTTCTGGTCATCTCAATAATAGCATTTAATTATTGGATAGTACAATCTAGAAAATGTTAACTTCACTTGGATTTGAACACTAGGCCTCTGAATTGTGAAGCAGGCCACTTACCAATGTGGCCACCATGTCCTGAGCATTGTGGAGGTTGTTTCTTCTGGTCATCTAACAAATAGCATTTAATTATTGGATTGTATTATCTAGAAAATGTAAACTTCACTGGGATTTTAACATTAGGCCTCTGAATTGTGAAGCAGGCCACTTACCAATGTGGCCACCATGTCTTGAGCATTGTGGAGGTTGTTTCTTCTGGTCATGTCACAAATAGCATTTAATTATTGGATTGTATAATCTAGAAAATGTAAACTTCACTGGGATTTGAACACTAGGCCTCTGAATTGTGAAGCAGGCCACTTACCAATGTGGCCACCATGTCTTGAGCATTGTGGAGGTTGTTTCTTCTGGTCATCTCACGAATAGCATTTAATTATTGGATTGTATTATCTAGAAAATGTAAACTTCACTGGGATTTGAACACTAGGCCTCTTAATTGTGAAGCAGGCCGCTTGCCAATGTGGCCACCATGTCTTGAGCATTGTGGAGGTTGTTTCTTCTGGTCATCTCACGAATGGGATTTAATTATTGGATAGTATTATCTAGAAAATGTAAACTTCACTGGGATTTGAACAGTAGGCCCCTGAATTGTGAAGCAGGCCACTTACCAATGTGGCCACCATGTCTTGAGCACTGTGGAGGTTGTTTCCTCTGGACATCTCACGAATAGCATTTAATTATTGGATAGTATAATCTAGAAAATGTAAACTTCACTGGGATTTGAACACTAGGCCTCTGAATTGTGAAGCAGGCCACTTACCAATGCGGCCGACATGTCTTGAGCATTGTGGAGGTTGTTTCTTCTTTTCATCTCACGAATGGGATTTAATTATTGGATAGTATAATCTAGAAAATGTAAACTTCACTGGGATTTGAACAGTAGGCCTCTGAATTGTGAAGCAGACCACTTACCAATGTGGCCACCATGTCTTGAGCATTGTGGAGGTTGTTTCCTCTGGTCATCTCACGAAGGGCATTTAATTATTGGATAGTATAATCTAGGAAACGTAAACTTCACTGGGATTTGAACACTAGGCCTCTTAATTGTGAAGCAGGCCACTTACCAATGTGGCCACCATGTCTTGAGCATTGTGGAGGTTGTTTCCTCTGGTCTTCTCACAAATAGCATTTAATTATTGGATAGTATAATCTAGAAAATGTAAACTTCACTGGGATTTGAACACTAGGCCTCTGAATTGTGAAGTAGGCCACTTACCAATGTGGCCACCATGACTTGAGCATTGTTGAGGTTGTTTCTTTGGGTCATGTCACGAATAGCATTTAATTATTGGATTGTATAATCTAGAAAATGTAAACTTCACTGGGATTTGAACACCAGGCCTCTGAATTGTGAAGCAGGCCACTTACCAATTATTGGATTGCATTATCTAGAAAATGTAAACTTCACTGGGATTTGAACAGTAGGCTGCTGAATTGTGAAGCAGGCCACTTACCAATGTGGCCACCATGTCTTGAGCATTGTGGAGGTTGTTTCCTCTGGTCATCTCACGAATAGCATTTAATTATTGGATAGCATAATCTAGAAAATGTAAACTTCACTGGGAGTTGAACACTAGGCCTCTGAATTGTTAAACAGGCCACTTACCAATGTGGCCACAATGTCTTGAGCATTCTCAGGGTTGTTTCTTCTGGTCATCTCACGAATGGGATTTAATTATTGGATAGTATAATCTAGAAAATGTAAACTTCACTGGGATTTGAACAGTAGGCCTCTGAATTGTGAAGCAGGCTACTTACCAATGTGGCCACCATGTCTTGAGCATTGTGGAGGTTGTTTCTTTGGGTCATGTCACGAATAGCATTTAATTATTGGATAGTATAATCTAGAAAATGTAAACTTCACTGGGATTTGAACACTAGGCCTCTGAATTTTGAAGGATGCCACTCACCAATGTGGCTACCATGTCTTGAGCATTGTAGAGGTTGTTTCTTCTGGTCATCTCACGAATGGGATTTAATTATTGGATAGTATAATCTAGAAAATGTAAACTTCACTGGGATTTGAACAGTAGACCTCTGAATTGTGAAGCAGGCCACTTACCAATATGCACCATGTCTTGAGCATTGTGGAGGTTGTTTCTTCTGGTCATCTCAATAATAGCATTTAATTATTGGATAGTACAATCTAGAAAATGTTAACTTCACTTGGATTTGAACACTAGGCCTCTGAATTGTGAAGCAGGCCACTTACCAATGTGGCCACCATGTCTTGAGCATTGTGGAGGTTGTTTCTTCTGGTCATCTAACAAATAGCATTTAATTATTGGATTGTATTATCTAGAAAATGTAAACTTCACTGGGATTTTAACATTAGGCCTCTGAATTGTGAAGCAGGCCACTTACCAATGTGGCCACCATGTCTTGAGCATTGTGGAGGTTGTTTCTTCTGGTCATGTCACAAATAGCATTTAATTATTGGATTGTATAATCTAGAAAATGTAAACTTCACTGGGATTTGAACACTAGGCCTCTGAATTGTGAAGCAGGCCACTTACCAATGTGGCCACCATGTCTTGAGCATTGTGGAGGTTGTTTCTTCTGGTCATCTCACGAATAGCATTTAATTATTGGATTGTATTATCTAGAAAATGTAAACTTCACTGGGATTTGAACACTAGGCTGCTGAATTGTGAAGCAGGCCACTTACCAATGTGGCCACCATGTCTTGAGCATTGTGGAGGTTGTTTCTTCTGGTCATCTCACGAATAGCATTTAATTATTGGATTGTATTATCTAGAAAATGTAAACTTCACTGGGATTTGAACACTAGGCCTCTGAATTGTGCAGCAGGCCACTTACCAATGTGGCCACCATGTCTTGAGCATTGTGGAGGTTGTTTCTTCTGGTCATCTCACGAATGGGATTTAATTATTGGACAGTAGGCCCCTGAATTGTGAAGCAGGCCACTTACCAATGTGGCCACCATGTCTTGAGCACTGTGGAGGTTGTTTCCTCTGGACATCTCACGAATAGCATTTAATTATTGGATAGTATAATCTAGAAAATGTAAACTTCACTGGGATTTGAACACTAGGCCTCTGAATTGTGCAGCAGGCCACTTACCAATGTGGCCACCATGTCTTGAGCATTGTGGAGGTTGTTTCTTCTGGTCATGTCACGAATAGCATTTAATTATTGGATAGTATAATCTAGAAAATGTAAACTTCACTGGGATTTGAACAGTAGGCCTCTGAATTGTGAAGCAGGCCACTTACCAATGTGGCCACCATGTCTTGAGCATTGTGGAGGTTGTTTCTTCTGGTCATCTCACGAATGGCATTTAATTATTGGATTATATTATCTAGAAAATGTAAACTTCACTGGGATTTGAACACTAGGCCTCTGAATTGTGAAGCAGGGTACTTACCAATGTGGCCACAATGTCTTGAGCATTGTGAAGGTTGTTTCTTCTGGTCATCTCACAAATAGCACCTAATTATTGGATTGTATAATCTAGAAAATGTAAACTTCACTGGGATTTGAACACTAGGCCTCTGAATTGTGAAGCAGGCCACTTGCCAATGTGGCCACCATGTCTTGAGCATTCTCAGGGTTGTTTCTTCTGGTCATCTCACGAATGGGATTTAATTATTGGATAGTATAATCTAGAAAATGTAAACTTCACTGAGATTTGAACAGTAGGCCACTGAATTGTGAAGCAGGCCACTTACCAATGTGGCCACCATGTCTTGAGCATTCTGGAGGTTGTTTCTTCTGGTCATCTCACGAATGGGATTTAATTATTGGATAGTATAATCTAGAAAATGTAAACTTCACTGGGATTTGAACAGTAGGCCTCTGAATTGTGAAGCAGGCCACTTACCAATGTGGCCACCATGTCTTGAGCATTGTGGAGGTTGTTTCTTCTGGTCATGTCACGAATAGCATTTAATTATTGGATAGTATAATCTTGAAAATATACACTTCACTGGGATTTGAACACTAGGCCTCTGAATTGTGAAGCAGGCCACTTACCAATGTGGCCACCATGTCTGGAGCATTCTCAGGGTTGTTTCTTCTGGTCATCTCACGAATAGCATTTAATTATTGGATTGTATAATCTAGAAAATGTAAACTTCACTGGGATTTGAACACTAGGCCTCTGAATTGTGAAGCAGGCCACTTACCAATGTGGCCACCATGTCTTGATCATTGTGGAGGTTGTTTCTTCTGGTCATCTCACGAATAGCATTTAATTATTGGATAGTATAATCTAGAAAATGTAAACTTCACTGGGATTTGAACACTAGGCCTCTGAATTGTGAAGCAGGCCACTTACCAATGTGGCCACCATGTCTGGAGCATTCTCAGGGTTGTTTCTTCTGGTCATCTCACAAATAGCATTTAATTATTGGATTGTATAATCTAGAAAATGTAAACTTCACTGGGATTTGAACACTAGGCCTCTGAATTGTGAAGCAGGCCACTTGCCAATGTGGCCACCATGTCTTGAGCACTGTGGAGGTTGTTTCCTCTGGTCATCTCACGAATAGCATTTAATTATTTGGATAGTATAATCTAGAAAATGTAAACTTCACTGGGATTTGAACACTAGGCCTCTGAATTGTGAAGCAGGCCACTTACCAATGTGGCCGACATGTCTTGAGCACTGTGGAGGTTGTTCTTCTGGTCATCTCACGAATGGGATTTAATTATTGGATAGTATAATCTAGAAAATGTAAACTTCACTGGGATTTGAACACTAGGCCTCTGAAATGTGAAGCAGGCCACTTACCAATGTGGCCACCATGTCTTGAGCATTGTGGAGGTTGTTTCCTCTGGTCTTCTCACAAATAGCATTTAATTATTGGATAGTATAATCTAGAAAATGTAAACTTCACTGGGATTTGAACACTAGGCCTCTGAATTGTGAAGCAGGCCACTTACCAATGTGGCCACCATGACTTGAGCATTGTGGAGGTTGTTTCTTTGGGTCATGTCACGAATAGCATTTAATTATTGGATTGTATAATCTAGAAAATGTAAACTTCACTGGGATTTGAACACTAGGCCTCTGAATTGTGAAGCAGGCCACTTACCAATTATTGGATTGCATTATCTAGAAAATGTAAACTTCACTGGGATTTGAACAGTAGGCTGCTGAATTGTGAAGCAGGCCACTTGCCAATGTGGCCACCATGTCTTGAGCATTCTCAGGGTTGTTTCTTCTGGTCATCACACGAATGGGATTTAATTATTGGATAGTATAATCTAGAAAATGTAAAGTTCACTGGGATTTGAACAGTAGGCCTCTGAATTGTGAAGCAAGCTTACCAATGTGGCCACCATGTCTTGAGCATTGTGGAGGTTGTTTCTTCTGGTCATGTCACGAATAGCGTTTAATTATTGGATTGTATAATCTAGAAAATGTAAACTTCACTCTGATTTGAAGAGTAGGCCTCTGAATTGTGAAGCAGGGTACTTACCAATGTGGCCACAATGTCTTGAGCATTGTGAAGGTTGTTTCTTCTGGTCATCTCACAAATAGCATTTAATTATTGGATTGTATAATCTAGAAAATGTAAACTTCACTGGGATTTGAACACTAGGCCTCTGAATTGTGAAGCAGGCCACTTACCAATGTGGCCACCATGTCTTGAGCATTCTCAGGGTTGTTTCTTCTGGTCATCTCACGAATGGGATTTAATTATTGGATAGTATAATCTAGAAAATGTAAACTTCACTGGGATTTGAACAGTAGGCCACTGAATTGTGAAGCAGGCCACTTACCAATGTGGCCACCATGTCTTGAGCATTCTGGAGGTTGTTTCTTCTGGTCATCTCACGAATGGGATTTAATTATTGGATGTATAGTCTGGAAAATATAAACTTCACTGATTTTTGAACACTAGGACTCTGAATTGTGAAGCAGGCCACTTACCAATGTGGCCATCATGTCTTGAGCATTGTGGAGGTTGTTTCCTCTGGTCATCTCACGAATAGCATTTAATTATTGGATAGCATAATCTAGAAAATGTAAACTTCACTGGGACTTGAACACTAGGCCTCTGAATTGTGAAACAGGCCGCTTACCAATGTGGCCACAATGTCTTGAGCATTCTCAGGGTTGTTTCTTCTGGTCATCTCACGAATGGGATTTAATTATTGGATTGTATAATCTAGAAAATGTAAACTTCACTGGGATTTGAACAGTAGGCCTCTGAATTGTGAAGCAGGCTACTTACCAATGTGGCCACCATGTCTTGAGCATTGTAGAGGTTGTTTCTTCTGGTCATCTCACGAATGGGATTTAATTATTGAATAGTATAATCTAGAAAATGTAAACTTCACTGGGATTTGAACAGTAGACCTCTGAACTGTGAAGCAGGCCACTTACCAATATGGCCACCATGTCTTGAGCATTGTGGAGGTTGTTTCTTCTGGTAATCTCACGAATGGCATTTAATTATTGGATAGTACAATCTAGAAAATGTAAACTTCACTTGGATTTGAACACTAGGCCTCTAAATTGTGAAGCAGGGTACTTACCAATGTGGCCACCATGTCTTGAACATTGTGGAGGTTGTTTCTTCTGGTCATCTAACAAATTGCATTTAATTATTGGATTGTATAATCTTGAAAATATACACTTCACTGAGATTTGAACACTAGGCCTCTGAATTGTGAAGCAGGCCACTTACCAATGTGGCCACCATGTCTGGAGCATTCTCAGGGTTGTTTCTTCTGGTCATCTGACTAATGGGATTTAATTATTGGATAGTATAATCTAGAAAATGTAAACTTCACTCGGATTTGAACACTAGACCTCTTAATTGTGAAGCAGGCCACTTACCAATGTGGCCACCGTGTCTTGAGTATTGTGGAGGTTGTTTCTTCTGGTCATGTCACGAATAGCCTTTAGTTATCGGATTGTATTATCTAGAAAATGTAAACTTCATTGGGATTTGAACACTAGGCCTCTGAATTGTGAAGCAGGCCACTTGCCAATGTGGCCACCATGTCTTGAGCATTCTCAGGGTTGTTTCTTCTGGTCATCTCACAAATGGGATTTAATTATTGGATAGTATAATCTAGAAAATGTAAACTTCACTGGGATTTGAACAGTAGGCCTCTGAATTGTGAAGCAGGCCACTTGCCAATGTGGCCACCATGTCTTGAGCACTGTGGAGGTTGTTTCCTCTGGTCATCTCACGAATAGTATTTAATTATTGGATAGTGTAATCTAGAAAATGTAAACGTCACTGGGATTTGAACACTAGGCCTCTGAATTGTGAAGCAGGCCACTTATAGTAGGGGGCCTTAAGGCCAAAATTTGGCATTATCGTTACGGAGTGGATAAAGCTATGAAACTTGGCAGAAATGAAGCTTAGGATCTAAGCTATAATTTTTTCCTAAGCTCCAAAAATTATTTTAAGTGGAGCTGTTTCAAAAATGCGTTTCCATGACAACAAGTCACTGAAATTTTACAGTTTCCAGAAAACATATTATTTTCCCATAAAATTCACAAAAATTTAGATATAAGCAAAATATCCGGGATTATCAATCTTAGTGATGAGGCGCATTAATTTCTTATATCAAATCCAAATTTGTTGTCTTAAGTTGCCATGGAGATGGAACGCAAATTCAAAATTATTGCATTTTTTACGACTATTGTCTATTTCATTACGCATTGTGGTTAATCTGTATTAATCAGATGAGGACTGAATACATGCTGAAAACCCTGAACCATTTGCCATTAATTATGGCAAATTTGAAAAACATGGTTCTTTAAATAAATCCATGAAATGTGTTTCTATGGTAACAAATCAATTTGTGAAGTTTATTAATTTTGGAATAAATATGTAGATTTCAAGAGAACTCTTGTATATCTAGACACTTCATTTTAGGAAAATGTTGCCCCTCTATGGATAGGATGTGCTGGAGTATTTATTTATCATATTGTTGAGGTTGGTTACCATGGTTACCATTGTTATCTGTCTTAAAAGCCAACAAAATTTACTTTATTATTGCTCAATATTGTGGACTTAGGTTTATCAATATATAATGACAAGGATTTGTTGTTTAAACATGTTTGCAGTTCTAATAAGATTTACATATTTCCAAATTGGTTTCCATGGCAACATAAGTTGACCAATTTCTGGTAAGATGGTCATAAATCTATCTATGTTAAGAAAACTATTGTAGATGCAAAGATCTCATTTGGCGGCTAAATATATTGTGCCCTTGGTAGGTTTTAGATGTAATAGGGTTGGGATTGATATCATGTGGGTGTTGGTTACCATGGTTACCTGTGATCAAGGATGCCATGCGGTAAAATGTCCCATTCACATTTGGCCCAAAATGGTCTTTTTGGGTCATATCTTGACTTAGAAATGGAATTTTTGCTCGTATTATGGGTCATATGAAAGGTAACATTGTCTTCTTTCAGATGAAGAGCAGAAAGTGTATCCATCTTTCACTGGTCTTGATACAATAAGTGATATACATATGCAAGTTGGGTAACTTTTGGTTATGGGCTTGACATTACATGTGAAAGTTTTATGTACATTTTTCCAACACTACAATGTCGATACATTAAAGATAAAGTTCCGTGTGAAGAATTGTTCTCTGGTAAGCTGGGCATTGGGCATCTTATCAATGCAGATCGAAGCCTTTCATTGTTGCCATATCTTTTTTGACACCTTTTGTTTTCTAAAAGAGTGGTGAAAATGTGATTTTTTGATGCAACCGTTTTTCTTTCATTGCGTTTTGCATATCTGCCGGTCATTTAAAAAATAGTCACTAAACTGGACTAAAATTGATGAATTAGAGGTTGATTCCATTTCAACATTTGACCATTTTTTCTATTCTCTGATTGTTGGAGGATAGTTGAAAAATTACCTCAGTCTTATCAGAAGCTAACATGTATAAATTGGAAGTTGACAGAACTTTAAAATTTAGAAAACTCCTCTCACATTAGACATACAGTGCCGCCTGTAAGTAAGTGAAACGCATGACATTGTGCCATTGCATCAATGCTAAACATCCTCAGCCAAACTGCTTGGGGAGGCATGAATTCTCATCGGATGAAAGGGAAACAAAGTGGGTCATAAAGGCCGATGTGTGAGGCAAGTGGGATAAAATTAGCAGCCCATTTTCGCTGTAGTCGGAGTTAGGTATGGGTCAAAGTCTTTGATAAGTAAGTGAACCACCCTTCCCTATGTTTTAACATTGGGCCTGCGTTTCACTTACTTATCAAAGACTCTGACCCATACCAAACTCCGACTACAGCAAAGAAAATTGGCTGCTATTTTTGTCCCACATGCCTCACATATCGGCCTTTATGACCCAAAATGTTTTCCTCTCATCGGATGAGAATTCTTCCTTCCAGAAGCATTTTGGTTAAGGATGTTTAACATTGATGCAATGGCACAATATCATGCGTTTCACTTACTTACAGGCGGCACTGTAGTGATTGTAAAAAAAAAAAAACGCACCCACACAAAAATGCCATTTCAAGTTGGTATTCATATAATTATGTAAGAAAAATACGTTTTTTGGATCAATTTTTATATCTTATATTTGAAGCAATAATATTTGCAATGACATAATTGGGTTGTTTTGACTACATAAGTAACTAGACTGACAATGAATGTGGGGCGATGATCACAGTTCTAAAATATGTTACTGATGCAAAGTACCCCAGAGAGAGAAAGAGTTCTCAGAATCAAAAATAATAGATACTGCCCTGGAACAAGATAATATGTATTGGCACACAGAATGAACAAAGAAGTGAGAAAATAGTACAGAATGAACACATAGAAGTCAGCTGATCAAGGCGAAGAAGTTCCTATGAAAGAGAACGCATAAGAGTGCCAAATGTACTTTTGTCTGTTGTAATTTATGTAGCTGTAGTATCATATTTTAGAACTTTTCTGGTATACCACAACTGCAGGGCAGGCAAGTAGTGGTGAATTATTGACAACTTCACCTCTACATATATATCAATATACATTTTGACAACAAATTTAGGTAATTTCTCAAAATATTTTTAGAATTCTTAAACAAAAATGACCTGATGGAGCTCATGATTTCAAGTTTATGCAACTATAGTCTGGTTGCCATAAAACTAATATACACAGCTGATAAACATGTTCTACAATGTCTGTTTAAAAAAATTACAATGCCCTGTTAAAAAAAGTATGACCATGCTTGTTCTCCTTGTATGGAAGTTTCTATTAAAGATTGACAAGTGAAATATAGTTTTTCTTCAAGAGTTAACCGGAACTGGATTTTTAATGAGCATAATATGTCCTTTCACTCTTGTGACTGCAAGTAAAACCAGTAACGGGAACAGTTTATTTTTCCAGAAGACAATACCGATAGGGGGGAGCGGGGCACAGTGAGACACTTTTTTTATTTTCATTAGTTCCAAAATGTTGGTAGTGACAAGTTAAATGAGATCATGTCCACAATTTAGTTAATGACGTTGGGTATATTGTTCAGTAGTTTCAGGTTCCTACCTTTTACAGGTTTGGAGATATTTTGAGTTACGTCAATGCTCGTTAAGTGTCTCACTGTGCCCCGTGGGCGGGCCATAGTGAGACAGCAGGCGATGCACAGTGAGATAGGGCATCTGCTGCCACAACCGACGATCCTCAGGACCTGCGGAATTGTTTTATCAATTTTTGCTACAGAAACTACTGTACTCTTATAAAAGCAGCTGGCTAGGTAATTTTTTCGCTCCTTTTTTGAGCATGTTTCGAAACTGCATCGCACGGGACACATGCACGACTTATTCAACCGCACCTGTTACATACTAGTCAAAATTCTTTCAGATGCTTCTCTTTCGATATGACTCACTAAAATCAGTGGTTTATAGCAGGCATTTTGTTTTTAATAGTGATTTGTGAGCTATGCATTACATTCAGGTCGTTTCAAATGTATTTTGTGATGTCTCACTGTGCCCCGCCTCAAACTGTCTCACTGTGCCCCACGCAGCTCTCTTTATAAAATTTTTGAATCCTGTGGACCGGATGCCTGTATTGTGGTTCATCATCTCACTAAACTAAGACAAATAACCAAGGTTTGAATCCCTGGCTATTGATTTGCATTTTACCAGTTTTCTAGGGAATTATAACAAAAAGTCGTTTAGCAAAATTATTTACTTTTACTGACTAAAAACCAAAATATTGAAATTCCACTCTCGATATGCTGTGTAGGCATTCAGGATGTAGGATAGCCTCTCACTTACTTACTTTTTGTACTATACAAAAGAGGGTTGATCTGTAAACAATACCATCTAGACGCTACGGGCTTTGTCTCACTGTGCCTGCCGTCTCACTGTGCCTGCCGTCTCACTGTGCCCCGCTCACCCCTATGTGTATAATATATAATGTCATCTCTAAACCTTCAATATACTGACTGTCTGCCAGGCATTTTTATCATACTTTCCTTGACCAATATTGATTGGTGATCATTGCCCCACATTCATTGTCAGTCTAGTTACTTATGTAGTAAAAAAAACCCAATTATGTCATTTCAAATATTATTGCTTCAAATATAAGATATAAAAATTGATCCAAAAAACTTATTTATCTTACATAATTATATGAATACCAACTTGAAATGGCATTTTTGTGTGGGTGCGTTTTTTTTTTTTTACAATCACTACGTCTAATGTGAGAGGAGTTTTCTAAATTTTAAAGTTCTTTCAACTTCCAGTTTGTACATGTTAGCTTCTGTCAAACAACTTTTCTCTTTCTGAAAACATCAACTGCTTTGATACTCATTTCCAATGATTGCTGCAGTGGTTAATTAATACTGAGGTAATTTTTCAACTATCCTCAAACAATCAGAGAATAGAAACAAACACAAATGGTCAAATGTTGAAATGGAATCAACCTCTAATTCATAAATTTTAGTCCAGTTTAGCGACTAATTTCTAAATGACTGGCAGATATTCAAAACGAAATGAAAGAAAAACGGTTGCATCAAAAAATCAAATTTTCACCACTCTTTTAGAAAACAAAAGGTGTCAAAAAAGATATAGCAACAATGAAAGGCTTCGATCTGCATTGATAAGATGCCCAACGCCAGCTTACCAGAGAACAATTCTTCACACGGAACTTTATCTTTAATGTATCGACATTGTAGTGTTGGAAAAATGTACATAAAACTTTCAGATGTAATGTCAAGCCCATAACCAAAAAGTGACCCAACTTGCATAATGTATATCACTTATTGTATCAAGACCAGTGAAAGATGGATACACTTTCTACTCTTCATCTGAAAGAAGACAATGTTACCTTTCATATGACCCATAATACGAGCAAAAATACCATTTCTAAGTCAAGATATGACCCAAAAAGACCATTTTGGGCCAAATGTGAATGGGACATTTTACCGCATAGCATCCTTGATCACAGGTAACCATGGTAACCAACACCCACATGATATCAATCCCAACCCTATTACACCTAAAACCTACCAAGGGCACAATATATTTAGCCGCCAAATGAGATCTTTGCATCTACAATAATTTTCTTAACATAGATAGATTTATGACCATCTTACCAGAAATTGGTCAACTTATGTTGCCATGGAAACCAATTTGGAAATATGTAAATCTCACTAGAACTGTAAAAATGTTTAAACAACAAATCCTTGTTATAACATATTGATAATAAAAGTCCACAATATTGAGCAATAATAAAGTAAATTTCGTTGGTTTTTAAGACAGATAACAATGGTAACCATGGTAACCAACCTCAACAATATGATAAATAAATACTCCAGCACATCCTATACCATAGAGGGGCAACATTTTCCTAAAATGAAGTGTCTAGATACAGGAGTTCTCTAGAAATCTACATATTTATTCCCAAATTAATAAACTTCACAAACTGATTTGTTACCATAGAAATACATTTCATGGATTTATTTAAAGAACCAGGTTTTTCAAATTTGCCTTAATTAATGGCAAATGGTTCAGGGTTTTTAGCATGTATTCAGTCCTCATCTGATTATTATAGATTAGCCATAATGTGTAATGAAATAGACAATAGTCTTTTAAAACTGCAAGATTTTGAAATTGCAGTCCATCTCCATGGCAACTTAAGACAACAAATTTGGATTTGATATAAGAAATTAATGTGGCCCATCACTAAGATTGATAATCCCGGATATTTTGCTTATATCTAAATTTTTGTGAATTTTATGGGAAAATAATATGTTTTCTGGAAACTGTAAAATTTCAGTGACTTGTTGTCATGGAAACGCATTTTTGAAACAGCTCCACTTAAAATAATTTTTGGAGCTTAGGAAAAAATTAAAGTTTAGATCCTAAGCTTCATATCTGCCAAGTTTCGTAGCTTTATCCACTCCGTAACGATTTTTTGGTTAGCGCCCCCTACTATTACCAATGTCTATCAAAAAGTAACTTCAAGACTGGTGTTTTGTTTTTATAATGCATATATTACGGCCATGCAGCCTTCTTTAGTGCAAAATGAAAATGACAGTTAGTTACAAAAACAACATGACGTCATCATAACAATACAGTTTCCAATAGGTGGCGCCACAAGGGCAAAGTAGCTAAAAATAGAACAATTGCAAAAATACTGTGTCAGAGAACACACATCAAGGTTATAAGTCAAAAATCTAAAATCTAGAATAACTCACATCCTAAAAAAACTTATATATGTGTTTCCATAGCAACATGAAATAACAAATTGATAATACAGTACAAAGATGTCAAAAACATGAAATATAAAGATATTTCTAAATATTTATATAGATAGTAATAGTACATTAACAACACTATTGAAAATGATTCAAACCATTACCATAGCAACAAGGAATAACATTTACATATTATCTAGTGAAACACCGTCAAACAGTAATTTAGCAAAGACATGGCTATGTACTAAGTTGATATCAAAAAGAGTGAGTTAAATAACAAAGACTAAAATTCAAGAGTAGAAGTACTAGAACATAATAGAGGAAAATTATTTAAATGTTGAATCTTCCTCCCGGTTAAGACCAAAAGGAACAAGTGTTCCTAATTTGGTAATGAGTTTGGCCTCCATAAGGCGTCTTTTATGGGTCTGACTTTGAAACATCAGACCGATGACACCCATGTCATCAATGGAGTGGCCTGCTGAATTAAAGTGTGCAGCTACCTCAGTGTCCCTCGAATTTCTAACTGAAGAAACATGTTCCCTAAATCTGACAGATAACATCCTTTCCGTTTCACCGATGTAGAGCATAGAACATTGCATGCACACTATACAATAAATCAATCCCTTAGATGTACAGCTGAAAGAGCTTTTAACTACGAAATTTCCACTTGGACCATATATTGTGTTCATAGCTCTAACTGAAGGGCATGTCTTACATCTTGTTCTGTTACAGGGAAATGTACCTGGTAACTCATAAGAAGGCAATTTGCTGCGGACAAGTAAATTACCTACGCTAGAAGGGTTCCTATATGCAGTAAAGATGTTGCCATCAAAGAGGTGACCTACCTCCTCATCTCGTGCTAACAGTTTGGCATTTTTGGCTATTATGCGTGCAACTTTCTGACTGACGCAGTTAAAAGTGAAAACTGCTGGGATTTTAGAATTCGATTCATTCTTGGGAGTGGGGGAGAGGGCATCCGAACGAGAAATGTTAACAATCTTTTCTTTTGCTTTTGTGATAATTTCTTCGGGGTATCCTCTTTTCTTGAAAAAGTATTTCTTCCGATTTTAGAAACGACAGTATTTCTTCCGATTTTAGAAACGACAGTATTTCTTCCGATTTTAGAAACGACAGTATTTCTTCCGATTTTAGAAACGACAGTATTTCTTCCGATTTTAGAAACGACAGTATTTCTTCCGATTTTAGAAACGACAGTATTTCTTCCGATTTCAGAAACGACAGTATATCTTCCGATTTTAGAAACGACAGCATTTCTTCCGATTTTAGAAACGACAGTATTTCTTCCGATTTTAGAAACGACAGTATTTCTTCCGATTTTAGAAACGACAGTATTTCTTCCGATTTTAGAAACTATCATGTCGAATTTAAAACTGTTCCAACGTTTGAAGAATGAAAATCTACAAGGAAGTTCACAGAAAACTGATGTTATTCATCGACAGTATTTCTTCCGATTTTAGAAATGTGGCTCGTAGCTATGGATTATCTGTATTTAAGAAAACACGTTTCGCAAGTCATTTAGACTTTCTAAGGACATGTCTAAGAAAGCATGTGATCCCTAAAGGACTTACGATATCTTCTGTGAATACTCGAACTTTCTCGAAAAAATTGAAGAATAGGATTGAGAAGGCCACCTCGACTTGTTCAAGAGCCTTAATTAGAGTGAACATCGAACGCTTTTCTCGTTCCCTAGAGGACGCTGACCTAGAACTTTCTACTGCGAAAGAAGATTTAGGAACTATTGAAAACTCAGTTACTTCAGAGCTTCGAAGGTTAGTGTTTAGCCTAAACAAGTTACTCTACTCTTCACTGAAGGAAACTAAAGAGAGAAAATTAAAGAATCTACTACCCGATGATCTTCCACCTACTACTTTGACTGAAAAAGCTGTAGTGACTATTCCTGAAAATTTGAACCTCACTGGAGAAGAACGATCTGTACTGAGCAAGGGTCTCACTTTTATTCCCACTCCGCAATCTAACGATGCACACACTACGTCACAAGATTTGGAGAACTTTTTTCGGAGAATAAAAATTCACGCGTTCTTTAATGACGCCAATCGAACAATTGATCCCGAAAGACCAAATTTGCCAGATAACATATATGACAAATACAAAAGCAAGTCCTCCTGGGTGCCGCCTACTTCAACTCCTGCAGTCGAAAATTTCATTGCAAGATACAAGGAGGAAGTTAAACTTGTAACGTTGAATGATCGGACAAGACTGTCCAACTTAACTCCTGCGGAAAAGACAGCCCTTTCGGATCTCAAAAGCCGGAAGAATATCGTTATAAAGAGAGCAGATAAAGGTGGTGCAGTCGTTGTCTGGGACAAAGACTTATACATTGCTGAAGCCGAAAGACAACTCTCTGATGACACATTCTATGAAAAGCAAAGTGAGGACTGCACCACTGCAATATCCAAGATTGTCGAGGACACCATTAAGGAAGAAATCCGAGACGAACGTCTACCAGAGGAGGCCCTTCGCCTTATTGAAAAGAACCCTAGATGTGGACGTTTCTATTTACTTCCAAAAATTCACAAGGCAGGGAACCCTGGACGCCCTGTGGTTTCTACTTGTAGCTTCCCGACAAGCATCATTTCGAACTTTATCGATGAACTTTTGAAGCCACTGGTCAGTACTCTTCCAACATTTGTCAAAGATACCAATGACATTCTTAAAACTGTGGAAGATTTTGAATTTAATGATGGCTCGAGACATTTTCTTTTCACTATGGATGTCAAATCTTTATACACTGTGATACCCAATGATGAGGGGTTAACTGCTCTGAAACATTTTCTAGATAAGAGAGACAGTCTAGAACCTCCTACAAGTACTGTGTTGCGTTTAGCTGAGCTTGTTTTGACACAAAATCATTTTGAATTCAATGGTGATTTTTTCACACAAAAGAGTGGCGTAGCTATGGGAACTAGAATGGGTCCATCTTATGCTAATCTTTTCATGGGTTACATAGAAGAAAAGTTCCTTAGTCAATATTCGGGCCTAAACCTGAATTACTTAAGCGTTACATTGACGATGTGTTTGGGGCTACTTCAATGACACTGGATGAGCTTAACAGTTTTATTCATGCATTCAGCACATTTAACCCCGCAGTTAAATTTACGTCTGAGATTTCAGAAACTGAAATACCATTCCTGGATGTTCAATTTAAGATAGATAATGAGTCAAATAGGATAGAGTCAGGAGTGTATTACAAAGACACCGATTCACACAGCTACCTGCAATACTCATCTCACCACCCAAGTCATTGCAAAGATAGCATTCCCTTCAGCCAGTTTCTAAGACTACGTAGAATATGTTCCGATGAAATTGACTTCCTAGTCCAAGTTGACACAATGTCAACCTTTTTCAAGAAAAGAGGATACCCCGAAGAAATTATCACAAAAGCAAAAGAAAAGATTGTTAACATTTCTCGTTGGGATGCCCTCTCCCCCACTCCCAAGAATGAATCGAATTCTAAAATCCCAGCAGTTTTCACTTTTAACTGCGTCAGTCAGAAAGTTGCACGCATAATAGCCAAAAATGCCAAACTGTTAGCACGAGATGAGGAGGTAGGTCACCTCTTTGATGGCAACATCTTTACTGCATATAGGAACCCTTCTAGCGTAGGTAATTTACTTGTCCGCAGCAAATTGCCTTCTTATAAGTTACCAGGTACATTTCCCTGTAATAGAACAAGATGTAAGACATGCCCTTCAGTTAGAGCTATGAACACAATATATGGTCCAAGTGGAAATTTCGTAGTTAAAAGCTCTTTCAGCTGTACATCTAAGGGATTGATTTATTGTATAGTGTGCATGCAATGTTCTATGCTCTACATCGGTGAAACGGAAAGGATGTTATCTGTCAGATTTAGGGAACATGTTTCTTCAGTTAGAAATTCGAGGGACACTGAGGTAGCTGCACAATTTAATTCAGCAGGCCACTCCATTGATGACATGGGTGTCATCGGTCTGATGTTTCAAAGTCAGACCCATAAAAGACGCCTTATGGAGGCCAAACTCATTACCAAATTAGGAACACTTGTTCCTTTTGGTCTTAACCGGGAGGAAGATTCAACATTTAAATAATTTTCCTCTATTATGTTCTAGTACTTCTACTCTTGAATTTTAGTCTTTGTTATTTAACTCACTCTTTTTGATATCAACTTAGTACATAGCCATGTCTTTGCTAAATTACTGTTTGACGGTGTTTCACTAGATAATATGTAAATGTTATTCCTTGTTGCTATGGTAATGGTTTGAATCATTTTCAATAGTGTTGTTAATGTACAATTACTATCTATATAAATATTTAGAAATATCTTTATATTTCATGTTTTTGACATCTTTGTACTGTATTATCAATTTGTTATTTCATGTTGCTATGGAAACACATTTATAAGTTTTTTTAGGATGTGAGTTATTCTAGATTTTAGATTTTTGACTTATAACCTTGATGTGTGTTCTCTGACACAGTATTTTTGCAATTGTTCTATTTTTAGCTACTTTGCCCTTGTGGCGCCACCTATTGGAAACTGTATTGTTATTACAAAGAAAAAAGACTCCTAATCTCTGGAAGAATGAAGATTTTCAAAGAAACTCATCGTTATCTCATGACGTTCATTAACACTTTACCTGATGAATACAAGTCCATCGCACGATCATACGGATTATCTATATTTAAGAAAACGAAATTCAGCAGCCATGTCTGGTTCCTCAGAAATTGCTTGAAGAAAAAAGTCATCCCGAAAGGTTTCACTATCACTAACAAGTCATCATCATCTTCCATACCCAACTACTTAGCTCGCAGAATCTCCAACGCGAAAACAACTTGTTCCAGAAAAATGATGCAGGCCACTCTCAAGAATTTTTCTGATTCTCTTGACAAGACGGACTCATGTTTACAAGCGGCAAAAGCAGTTTTACAAGAGATTGACCATCCTTTCGTCAGCAGTCTGAAATCTGAAGTTTTCCGCTTGAATAAACTGCTTTTTGCAACTTTAAAAGAAACGAAAAACAAGAAATTAGAAAACCTATTGGAGGATATATCGTTTACGTCTACTTCAGTCAATTCAAGATCGGAAAATCTAGTTGTCACGATTCCAAAAGAACTAACTCTCTCTGATAGCGAACGGTCAGTTTTAGAGAAAGGCTTGACGTTTATCCCAACTCCCATAAACTTTGACAAGAAATCCACTTTGCAAGACCTTGAACATTTTTTCCGTAGACTGAAACTTCACGCACATTTCAATAACCCCAACCAAGGTTTCGTTGATGTATCCACAGAAGATGAGTTCAGAAAATACAGACGACCCAATTCCAGATGGACTCCACCAAGTTCATCGCAAGCCATGGAAAATTTCATCTCGCGATGTAAGGAGGAGGTGAACAGGATGAAAAGTACAAATCGTGTTGGAAATTTGCCAAGAGAGGAAAAAGACGCTTTGAATGACCTTAGGTCGAGACGTGACATTGTAATCAAAAGGGCAGACAAAGGTGGAGCTGTAGTCGTATGGAATAGAGATTTGTATGTGGCAGAGGGAGAACGGCAGTTAAGTGATGCTAATTTCTATGAAAAGGTTTCTGGCGATCGCACTGACAAGATTAATAAACTTGTCAGTGAAATTATTGAGGAAGAAATCGCTTGTGATAACCTTAAAGAAGGTGCACGTACCCTGATAGAAAAAAATCCACGATGTGGCCGTTTTTATTTGCTCCCCAAAATTCACAAGCTAGGTAACCCCGGTAGGCCAGTTGTTTCGACTGTTTCGTTTCCAACATCAATTGTTTCAAAGTTCTTGGATGATCAATTTCAACCTTTAGTTTGTCAACTGGATTCCTATGTCAAAGATACCAACCATGTTCTGAATCTTTTAGATGATGTTACTTTTGACCCAGCAGATATTCCTCTTTTGTTTACCATGGATGTCAAATCGCTCTACACTGTCATTCCGAACAATGAAGGATTGCTAGCTTTAAAACACTATCTTGACAAGAGAGAGGTTATAGATCCCCCTACTTCAACATTACTACGTTTAGCTGAACTGGTGTTGTCCAATAATCATTTCGAATTTAATGGTGAATACTTTGATCAGATTAGAGGAGTTGCAATGGGCACAAAAATGGGTCCTTCTTATGCCTGTTTGTTCATGGGTTACCTTGAAGAGAAATTTCATCAACAGTATGTTGGTCCTGTGCCTAACTTCAAGAAACGTTTCATTGATGACATTTTTGGCATTACTACTATGAGCAGGGCTGATCTGGAAAATTATATTAGTGAATTTGATGCATTCAATGCAGCGGTAAAATTTACACATGAAATCTCAACCACTTCACTTTCTTTTCTCGACCTTGACCTTTCTGTTGATGGTAACTCAATCTCCACTTCCATCCATTACAAACCCACTGATTCCCATGCATATCTTAGATACGATTCTCATCACCCTTCTCGCTGTAAGGATAGCATCCCTTACTCCCAGCTCCTTAGGCTTAGACGCATTTGTTCAAATGACAGCGATTTTTTACAACAGTCGGAAATTATGAGTTGTTTTTTTGAAGAGCGTGGTTATCCACTTCAGGTCATCTCAGCAGCCAGGGAAAGGATAAGTTCTGTTGATAGAAATGCCTTGCTTCATGATGTTAAGAACAATTCCTCAGACACCAAATTACCGCTAGTCTTGGAATACAATAGAGAAAATCAGAAAGTGGCTAGAATTGTAAAAAAGAACTTACAAATTCTTAAAGATGATCATGATTTAGGTTCCCTGTTTGGAGACAATGTTATTACAGCATACAGAAATCCTCCAAATCTGAGCAAATCCTTGGTGAGAAGTAGGTTACCCAATGAAGAGATTCCCGGCACTTTCCGGTGTGAACGCAATAGATGCCTAACATGCGATCTTGTACAAAATTGTACAGAGATACACGGACCGTCTGGATCTGTGAAAATAGAACGGTCCTTTTGTTGTACCTCTAGAAATGTTATTTATTGTATAACTTGTCTACATTGTGGAAAATTATATATTGGTGAAACCGGTAGAATGCTGTGTGTTCGTGCCCGCGAACACATTGGGTCGATTAGAAACAACAAGGACACAGAGGTTGGCAGGCATTTCAACCTTCAAGGCCATTCCATTAATGATTTTGCCATCTGTGGAATTAAAACTGTGCCTGATCAAATACGTAGAAGAACTTTAGAGTCCAATTTAATTATCAAACTGGGAACTCTGTACCCTTCTGGTCTGAATAGGGAAGAGGACTCTGCATTCAGAATTTAAATTAACTCTTCTGACTGAATTTTATTGTATTTTATGTGTTTGTAGTGAGGATACCTTAGTATTATTGTGGATGTCATTTATTATTTGTTATTTATTTTATGTCAAATTGTTGTATGAACCTTTTATAACGTCATTAACTTTTACTATTATAAGAGGTAACGTCATTATTTAGACGGCTTGACGATGACGTCACTAATTATGTATTTTTGTGCTTGGAGGATGACGTCACTATGTTAAATGACGATGACGTCACGTGTGTTTTGCTGATGACGTCACTTAGTAACGGTGTTGTTTTTTGTTTATACTTTCATACTTGTACCCAGCTGATGAAGGCTTTACGGCCGAAATATTCGGAAATAAATGTTCAATTCGCCATATAAAGAACTTCTTTATTCATTTGTTATGATGACGTCATGTTGTTTTTGTAACTAACTGTCATTTTCATTTTGCACTGAAGAAGGCTGCATGGCCGTAATAAATGCATTATAAAAACAAAACACCAGTCTTGAAGTTACTTTTTGATATACATGGAATTACCCTGGTGTGGGAACAAACGGAGTCATTCTCTACTACTATCATGTCGAATTTAAAACTGTTCCAACGTTTGAAGAATGAAAATCTACAAGGAAGTTCACAGAAAACTGATGTTATTCATCGACAGTATTTCTTCCGATTTTAGAAATGTGGCTCGTAGCTATGGATTATCTGTATTTAAGAAAACACGTTTCGCAAGTCATTTAGACTTTCTAAGGACATGTCTAAGAAAGCATGTGATCCCTAAAGGACTTACGATATCTTCTGTGAATACTCGAACTTTCTCGAAAAAATTGAAGAATAGGATTGAGAAGGCCACCTCGACTTGTTCAAGAGCCTTAATTAGAGTGAACATCGAACGCTTTTCTCGTTCCCTAGAGGACGCTGCCCTAGAACTTTCTACTGCGAAAGAAGATTTAGGAACTATTGAAAACTCAGTTACTTCAGAGCTTCGAAGGTTAGTGTTTAGCCTAAACAAGTTACTCTACTCTTCACTGAAGGAAACTAAAGAATCTACTACCCGATGATCTTCCACCCACTACTTTGACTGAAAAAGCTGTAGTGACTATTCCTGAAAATTTGAACCTCACTGGAGAGGAACGATCTGTACTGAGCAAGGGTCTCACTTTTATTCCCACTCCGCAATCTAACGATGCACACACTACGTCACAAGATTTGGAGAACTTTTTTCGGAGAATAAAAATTCACGCGTTCTTTAATGACGCCAATCGAACAATTGATCCCGAAAGACCAAATTTGTCAGATAACATATATGACAAATACAAAAGCAAGTCCTCCTGGGTGCCGCCTACTTCAACTCCTGCAGTCGAAAATTTCATTGCAAGATGCAAGGAGGAAGTTAAACTTGTAACGTTGAATGATCGGACAAGACAGTCCAACTTAACTCCTGCGGAAAAGACAGCCCTTTCGGATCTCAAAAGCCGGAAGAATATCGTTATAAAGAGAGCAGATAAAGGTGGTGCAGTCGTTGTCTGGGACAAAGACTTATACATCGCTGAAGCCGAAAGACAACTCTCTGATGACACATTCTATGAAAAGCAAAGTGAGGACTGCACCACTGCAATATCCAAGATTGTCGAGGACACCATTAAGGAAGAAATCCGAGACGAACGTCTACCAGAGGAGGCCCTTCGCCTTATTGAAAAGAACCCTAGATGTGGACGTTTCTATTTACTTCCAAAAATTCACAAGGCAGGGAACCCTGGACGCCCTGTGGTTTCTGCTTGTAGCTTCCCGACAAGCATCATTTCGAACTTTATCGATGAACTTTTGAAGCCACTGGTCAGTACTCTTCCAACATTTGTCAAAGATACCAATGACATTCTTAAAACTGTGGAAGATTTTGAATTTAATGATGGCTCGAGACATTTTCTTTTCACTATGGATGTCAAATCTTTATACACTGTGATACCCAATGATGAGGGTTAACTGCTCTGAAACATTTTCTAGATAAGAGAGACAGTCTAGAACCTCCTACAAGTACTGTGTTGCGTTTAGCTGAGCTTGTTTTGACACAAAATCATTTTGAATTCAATGGTGATTTTTTCACACAAAAGAGTGGCGTAGCTATGGGAACTAGAATGGGTCCATCTTATGCTAATCTTTCCATGGGTTACATAGAAGAAAAGTTCCTTAGTCAATATTCGGGCCCTAAACCTGAATTACTTAAGCGTTACATTGACGATGTGTTTGGGGCTACTTCAATGACACTGGATGAGCTTAACAGTTTTATTCATGCATTCAGCACATTTAACCCCGCAGTTAAATTTACGTCTGAGATTTCAGAAACTGAAATACCATTCCTGGATGTTAAATTTAAGATAGATAATGAGTCAAATAGGATAGAGTCAGGAGTGTATTACAAAGACACCGATTCACACAGCTACCTGCAATACTCATCTCACCACCCAAGTCATTGCAAAGATAGCATTCCCTTCAGCCAGTTTCTAAGACTACGTAGAATATGTTCCGATGAAATTGACTTCCTAGTCCAAGTTGACACAATGTCAACCTTTTTCAAGAAAAGAGGATACCCCGAAGAAATTATCACAAAAGCAAAAGAAAAGATTGTTAACATTTCTCATTCGGATGCCCTCTCCCCCACTCCCAAGAATGAATCGAATTCTAAAATCCCAGCAGTTTTCACTTTTAACTGCGTCAGTCAGAAAGTTGCACGCATAATAGCCAAAAATGCCAAACTGTTAGCACGAGATGAGGAGGTAGGTCACCTCTTTGATGGCAAAATCTTTACTGCATATAGGAACCCTTCTAGCGTAGGTAATTTACTTGTCCGCAGCAAATTGCCTTCTTATGAGTTACCAGGTACATTTCCCTGTAACAGAACAAGATGTAAGACATGCCCTTCAGTTAGAGCTATGAACACAATATATGGTCCAAGTGGAAATTTCGTAGTTAAAAGCTCTTTCAGCTGTACATCTAAGGGATTGATTTATTGTATAGTGTGCATGCAATGTTCTATGCTCTACATCGGTGAAACGGAAAGGATGTTATCTGTCAGATTTAGGGAACATGTTTCTTCAGTTAGAAATTCGAGGGACACTGAGGTAGCTGCACACTTTAATTCAGCAGGCCACTCCATTGATGACATGGGTGTCATCGGTCTGATGTTTCAAAGTCAGACCCATAAAAGACGCCTTATTGAGGCCAAACTCATTACCAAATTAGGAACACTTGTTCCTTTTGGTCTTAACCGGGAGGAAGATTCAACATTTAAATAATTTTCCTCTATTATGTTCTAGTACTTCTACTCTTGAATTTTAGTCTTTGTTATTTAACTCACTCTTTTTGATATCAACTTAGTACATAGCCATGTCTTTGCTAAATTACTGTTTGACGGTGTTTCACTAGATAATATGTAAATGTTATTCCTTGTTGCTATGGTAATGGTTTGAATCATTTTCAATAGTGTTGTTAATGTACTATTACTATCTATATAAATATTTAGAAATATCTTTATATTTCATGTTTTTGACATCTTTGTACTGTATTATCAATTTGTTATTTCATGTTGCTATGGAAACACATATATAAGTTTTTTTAGGATGTGAGTTATTCTAGATTTTAGATTTTTGACTTATAACCTTGATGTGTGTTCCCCGACACAGTATTTTTGCAATTGTTCTATTTTTAGCTACTTTGCCCTTGTGGCGCCGCCTACTGGAAACTGTATTGTTATGATGACGTCATGTTGTTTTTGTAACTAACTGTCATTTTCATTTTGCACTGAAGAAGGCTGCATGGCCGTAATATATGCATTATAAAAACAAAACACCAGTCTTGAAGTTACTTTTTGATATACATGGAATTACCCTGGTGTGGGAACAAACGGAGTCATTCTCACTTACCAATGTGGCCACCATGTCTTGAGCATTGTGGAGGTTGTTTCCTCTGGTCTTCTCACAAATAGCATTTAATTATTGGATAGTATAATCTAGAAAATGTAAACTTCACTGGGATTTGAACACTAGGCCTCTGAATTGTGAAGCAGGCCACTTACCAATTATTGGATTGCATTATCTGGAAAATGTAAACTTCACTGGGATTTGAACAGTAGGCTGCTGAATTGTGAAGCAGGCCACTTACCAATGTGGCCACCATGTCTTGAGCATTGTGGAGGTTGTTTCTTCTGGTCATCTCACGAAGAGCATTTAATTATTGGATTGTATTATCTAGAAAATGTACACTTTACTGAGATTTGAACAGTAGGCTGCTGAATTGTGAAACAGGCAACTTTCCAATGTGGCCACCATGTATGGAGCATGCAGCAGGTTGTTTCATCTAGTCGTCTGACATGTAGGTCGTTTTTTACTTGCTGACTCTTTTTTGTCCAAATTATTTTTAACTTTATTCTTATGGTTTGAAATTGATATACAACTTTATGCATGCCAAGGAAACACCAATTGAAACTTTCGATTATTTTTATAGCACCTTGTTTTATTATGTGATATCTTTTTAATAATCTGTACTAACTTGGTGTTCTGTTACTTCTATGGCTAAAGCAACCATGGATTATTTTCGGTACAATTTAGGACTGGAAGTAAGTCAATACACCTCTTTGGATAAAAGCAACAGACAATCACGATTTTTTCTTTCATGTTTTTGCTCCACACTATAACACAATACATTGTTTTATTTTTGGGAGAATTTCCTGGTGTTGTTTACCATGATTAGAGTGTAGTGATATTGTCCTATTCTGCATTGTCTAAAAATAGACATTTTATGAAATGTACTGGGATACCAAGGCTGTGACCTGCTAAGTATGTACATAATAGGTCCTATTTTTATTCCAAGATTGATATTGTAATCTATACATCTGAGTGAAGCACTTGTGACAAGTGTTGAAAAAACTCCAATGATCTATTACTGTGAATGACCAACATAATGGGCCAATTGTCTCTCTCTAAGTCGGGCAGTCTTTGAATAGTCAAATTCTTGTAGGCCTAGTATTAATTGCATTGATTTGTCTCATTAGTCTCCTTGTGTTTCTTTGTGCATCTGCCACTTGCTTTCCACAGGTTGACTACCCCTAGGTGACACTACAGTCTGGCGAATTAGTAGACCAAGTGACCAACCGTATACACCAGTAGGACATATCGATACGCCTGCTATCATGATCTGCAATGCTGCTGCAAATGAGGCATTTGGAAAACCCCCAAGTTGAGTACATCTGCAGGAGTCACAGGTCATCACAGCTCCTTGATGGATTCATTGCCAATAACCAGCCAACAATCAAAGAGCATTTTACAAAGCTCTGGCCTTCAACACCTAATCCTTTTAGAGTTCTTATAATATTGTAGCTTGTTCAATATGCTTTTTTAGATGCTATAAAGTGATAAAATGTTAGTATGTACAATTGCAATTCTAGTACCTACAGCATTACCACTGACTGACTGGTGTCATGTAGTTAGATAATGATATTTTATCAATCTACATGTACGTCATTTTTTAACTTACTGACTTTTCCTTTGTCCAACTTATTTTTGGCTTTATTCCATCTACAATGCCTGTGTATTAATGTCCTATGAAAGTAAAGTAAAGTAAAGTAATCTTTATTTAACGTCGGATATTACAAATCAATGTAGTAGAATGATTTATTCCATGATAAGCCATTTATTGTACCTAATAACACCAAAGCAGCCCAGGAAGATAACTCCTGTGCATTTCTATTTAATTTAAAGGCTTCAATTTGAAATGTTTCACAGATGCAGTATGTTGGTTGATAAAATGAGCTTCAACTTGAAATGCTGCATAGTGATAGCTGCTGTCATGCACCATGCACTATCAAACCAAAGATCACGTTATTGACACCACAGCAAACTATGTTTGGCCTATTGAGTGGCTTTGATGTCCAAAACCTTTGCCGTAATCAATTCACAAAATCTGTCAAAATCGATGGCACCATGAGGCATTTAATATCAAGACTATGCTAAAATGTGGATTCGGTACTTAGGCAATTGCTTTTTTTGAAAGACAGAAATGATGCATATTTCAGGGAAGCTCAATTGTTTGTTTTGGCAGAATTATTTTAATAAGTTTGACACATTAGATATTGATGATCAAATTGCTATATTTGTGGTCACTAATGTTGTCCTTGGCAAAAATTCAAGTATTACAACGCTAAACAACAAAATAGATTTAAACATATTTCGATGAATTGTTTTTGTACATGGTGGCCCTCCACCGGCGACCCAGTGGTCATCGGAGGGTCTCCTTAATAAAATATCTTTCATTGTCATTGTCATTGATGACCTGATTTTGATTAGATCGATCCAGCACAACGGGTAACATCACTGCATCTTTTACAATTTGGACCATCTATGTATACTTGATGATTGCTTAATGTTCTGTATTTCTTCGCTCTTCAAGTTACTGATTGAGGCTTTATAATCTGTATCTATGCACTTGGTAGGCCAATTAGGAAACAAGGACGATACAAAAGGGCAAAGGATAATTGAAACTGCAGTCTAGCATTGCCCGCAAATACTGGTGGGAGCTGGGGCACAGTGAAGCAGAAAAGTTGATGTTATCCATATCTCAAACAGTTTCAGCTTCAGTTCCATGATGAGTTGCTTAACTCAGTTTTTTGCAGCTTGAAAAGCATGCGCATAGAATCCATGCTGATCCTTTTGATGTTTTGAATTTCAAACACAAGCTATTCCTTTGGTTTGACATTTAGATTGGTGTCAAGTTTGGTCTCCAAATAATGCTAAACAAGATAATCCAGCCTGCTATTATGTAACAGAGCCCCTTAAAACAGTGTCAGAACGAAAGAATGTGGACGGTGATTGCCCTACTTTTGACACTCTAGATATTGGCTTGCAAAGGTTAAGTGATTCAATCATTATGTGCCCCACTAAATGCTGGTAGTAGATCATGCATTCACAGTACAGTATGATCATACCAATGTCTTAAAATTTTTCCTGTACTGACTAGTAGGTTTAAATATATTTCGATTTCAATAAAATTATATTATGACAATTTTAACCTTATACTTCCAAACCAATAAATGCCACATCAAATACTTGTGTCATCTTCAATCTTAATGTGACCAGGCTTCACCACTGGCAAATCATCATAGAAAGTGCATCATATATTGAAAGGATTTCCTTTGTAAATCCTTTAATAAATTCCCTTTCAAGTTTGTGCTTGGCCACCATACCGTATTCTGTACTGATATCTTTCATCAATATTTAATCTTGCATCAGCATGGTGTCTTGGTTCTTCAGGTTTCCTTGAAACTCATGTCAGCAAAATGAGAAATTACAACATACCAAGTGGCCAGATTCTGACATTCATTGTCGTAAACTTAGTCTAGGTTTGTACCAAGTGGAAATTGGCCCAAATAAAGAAAAGGATCTGCATTCAAAGCCCAACCCGTGCAGACCTTTCTGACCATTTTGATGTCATTGAAACATCCAAATGGTGGTACTTCATATCCTGCACTAATGTAAAATCTTCAGTCTGCAGAATGGTGTTCAAATCCCTTTCAGTGGATTGTAAACATTTTACTAATGGTGAACCATTAAACTTTATATTTTCTTCATGTGCATTAAAAATACCTCAAGTTTTTCTGACTGATTATACAACATCACTTTGATTAATAGATAAGCTTCCTATTTCATTTTATATTAGAGATGATCTCATTTAAATATTCATCTCAAAATACAAGGTGTGATAAGGGATGGTAAACATCTCACCAAGGCAATATCAATTTCAAGCAAACTGAAATCAGACACACCACTTTTTTATATGAGCACTTCTCATTCTAATAGCATTTCCAATCTTTTAAACCTTTTCTTTTGTTCTGTTTTCTTTTTAATATTGCTAATACAATGCTCAGTTTGCTCACTCACATTGCAATGATGATAATGATGGTCCATTAATATGGTGTGCAGTCCTATCCAGGGGTGCAATAGGAATAATGGATGACAAATCTATTTCTGGTGACAAAATTTCAATACGGAGTCAAGATATATTCTTTCTAATTTAAGGTTCAAATAAGGTCTATTAGTAAATTTGTTAGAGATGAATAGGATATATTTCACCCCAGCGTCCCCCCCTCTTTTGGACAAGAGCAGAAGGGAAAGATTAGAAACCTAGCCGACAGTGCTAACAACGTTTACTATAATAATCTCAAACCAAAGCAGTAAATTCAATGTAATTTACTTCAAGGGAATGCATGGGAATATTCAAGGAAGTTTCATTTATATTACGTTTCTTTGTAGTATCATCCTCCAAACAATAGATAGCTATGAACATCATTCGTGTCAGGTCTGCTTCTGAATAACACTCGTCCTTCGGACTCGTTAATTCAGAGCAGACCTGAAACTCATGATGTTCATAGCTGTGAACTACACTGTCATGGGGTTTTATTATAGTATCATCCTCCAAACATTGAAAAGTCTGTACTTGTTCATGGTATCCCAGGGATAAATTTTTTTTTTGGTGGAAATCTGCAACAGATAAATAATATCCTGAAAGCGTTTAACGCATTAATTTATTAATTTGCTAAGATTCAATCAGACAACAAAGGAAACCTGACAATCTCTATTTTATACTAGACAAAATTTATTTTGTGCAGGAACAATCATTGATAAACAATCGATATATTCCGAAATATTCGGAAATAAATATTCAATTCGCCATATAAGGAACTCCTTTATTCTTTTATTATGATGACGTCATGTTGTTTTTGTAACTAACTGTCATTTTCATTTTGCACTGAAGAAGGCTGCATGGCCGTAATATATGCATTATAAAAACAAAACACCAGTCTTGAAGTTACTTTTTCATATACTTGAGTATATTTGCCTGGCATTGGACTTGTGTGAGTTTCATCAAGTGAATTGATTAAAAATAATGAATGATGTATCCTTTCATCAAAATATCAATTCTCGTCCATGTTGACATCCTCCAACTGAACTAATGTCCATCAACTGAACAGTCTGAACTTATCTACATCATTCAAACTTATGTCTTCAAAGTTCATCAACAGCAAGCACTTCATACCTCAAATGACAAATTGCCAGTGCCCACATTTGGTTTTAAACAATCACAGCAAGAGCATTTATATCCTCACGTGATTTCTAATTATAAAAAATAATGAATTGAGTTGAAAAACTTTTTCAACATCTTCTTGACTCAGAAGTGCCTGTTTCAGTTGGGGAGCCACTCTATGGGATTTACTGTCAATTTTCCAATGTGATGATACCAGTTAGTCAATTGTGCCGCAAAGATCTGCTGTAATTGAAATAAAATTATCAATGTCAAAGACGTCTGCATAGATCTAACGTAATTTGATAAATCATCATCAATTTTCTAAAGGTCAAAATAACCAACATATTTCTGCCAAAACAAGCAAGCTTCTATGAAATATGCACCGATTTCTGCAAAAAAATTGGCTGTCTATTACAATCAATTGGTAAAATACCAAATCTAAATTTTAGCATAGTCTTGATATTATAAAAGCCTCGTGTCATGGTCACATCGATTTTACCAAATATGGCTTTTTGTGGTGTCCATAGTATGGCCTAATAATAATAAGGTTAGACAACTGTCATAGTGTAACATGTTAAGTTTAAACTGATTTTATCAGCCAAGACAATGCAATTTGTATGTGAAGAATCAGAACTCTTTTATTCCGGGAGATAGCTGATATTATGAGGCGATTTCTGACTTAGTGCTGCATTATGTCAGATTTCTTGACTTAAGAACCAAGGGACCGTGCTGAAGCAAGATTAAATATTGATGAAAGAGATTTATTATTATTTTTTTTTTTTTACAAATATATTTTACAAGGGTAAAATCAGTCAGCTAAAGCTGTTTTACACTAATGCCCTTCATACACACAATACAATAATCAAGTAAAACAATGAAGATAAAAGCAACATATAATATAAAAGCAGTAAATGGTAAAATTATCGTAAAATAAATCTTTTTAGGTTACATTTAAAAAATCTATATTCGTGAGATCCTTAAGATGACTAGGCAGTGTAATCCATAATTTAGCACCAGTATACATAAGAGTTTTTGTAACAATTTCATTATTGACATATGGCACATAGAGATCACTGGAATTAACAGACCTAGTAGTTCGGTTAGAAACTTCACATTCCATAATCACATTACAAGTAAGATAATCTGGTGCATGGCCATGTATACATTTATACATTTACAAAATACTAAAATAATCAAAACGCTGTTTAACTGTCATCCAACCTAATTGTTTGATAAGCTCAGAACCTCGTATATTGACATAATCAAATTGACCTGTAATTATCCTAGCTGCATAATTTTGAATCCTCTGTACTTTACTTAAATTTTTCAAGGTTGTGTTTCCCCATATTGTAAGAGCATAATCAATGCATGGCTGAATACTCGTCATATATATTTTATGTAAGATGTCTTTTGATATTGATTTTCTAAGGCGACTTAGCATACCAACTTTTCTTGACAATTGGGTGGATATTTTGTGTACTTGGGAATCCCATGCTAAATTATCTTGTATCTTTATCCCCAAATAATCAGCCACATTTGTTTGCTTTACAATAGAGTCATTTAAATTAATTTTGAGACAATCATTACTTTCTAATTTTGAATGCATATATTTTGAACCAACTAACATTTTGTTACATTTATCGACATTTAATACAAGCTTATTTTTATCATACCAGTTAGCAACATCATTGATACATTTTTGAAGAGTTACATTAACATCATCTAAGCTATTACCAGTACAGTAAACTAAACAATCATCAGCATAGAGATTAGCTGTTCCAAGATAGATATGTTGGCTGATGTCGTTTACAAAAATAATAAAAAGTATCGGTCCGAGGACCGAGCCATGCGGAACTCCTGTATTTACACTTTTCTTATTAGATATTATACTATTACAAGATACAATTTGCATTCTATCAGTGAGATATGATTTGAACAATTCTAATTCATCTCCCCTAATACCATAACAGGACGACTTTTTAAGTAAAACAGCATGATTAATAGAATCAAAACACTTTTTGATGTCTAGCAAACAAACACCTGTAAACACTTTGTCGCCGTTACTCTCTAACCAGTCACGGTGTAAACATGTTTGGGTATTATGCAGACTGATCAATGGAAATAAAATGATTATCTACAAGATGTGACAATAACTGAACCTGAACTTCTCTCTCAAATATTTTTGCAACATGTGGAATTACCGAGATAGGTCTATAATTACCCTTAGATAATATGTGTTACTGTGCTCCCACACCAGTAGAATAATACATAAATAATAATAAATCATTCCTTTTGTGGTGTATAAGATTATATTTTTCAAAACTTTCGGCCATGAAGCCTTCTTCAGTGAACAAGGCTTCATGGCCGAAAGTTTTGAAAAATATAATCTTATACACCACAAAAGGAATGATTTATTATTATTTATGTACTATAATTACCCTTGTCTGTCTTACAACCCTTGCCTTTAAAAATAGGAGTCACACGAGCAAACTTCCAATCATCAGGTACAACATTATTCTCAATAGAAGCATTAATAAAAGCAGTTACAACCGGAGCTATTACAGATGAACTAATACAAAGTAGCTTGGAATCCATACCTAGAACATCAGTATTAATAATAATAATAATAATAATAAATAATAGATACTTTATTAATCACGAAAAACGTGAAACTTGGCATGTGTACTCAAGGACAGGAAAGATACAAGCATTCACACAGAGAGGATTCACACAGTCACACATACATGTAAACACATCCATTCAATCACAAACATACATACTTATAAATTATTTAAAAACCTGATACTAGATGGTACAAATGAGTTGGAATACCTAGATGTTCTACATTTAGCTGATATAAATCTACGTCCGGATGGTAATAATTGATAGCTGGTGTTCAATGGGTGTTGACTGTCTTTGATGATGGTCTTACATCTAATGTCACAATATTTTACAAAAATATCTTCCACCGACTTATTTTCGACACCTAACTTTCTACAAATGTTGATAACTTTCCTGATTTTATTTTTGGATTCATTATTTGAGTTTCCATACCAGCATGTGATCGAAAAAGAGATGACAGATTGTATGATGGCATTATAGAACAATTCAATTAATTTAGTGCAGATGTTAAGCTTGTACAATTGTCTTACAAAGTATACCCTTTTGATGACCTTTTTGTATACACTGTCAACATTTGCATAGAAAGAAAACTTATCATCAATAAGTGTACCCAAGTATTTGTATACTTCAACATTTTCTACGATAGCATCATTAATGTACAGTGTGTTGTCTATTTCTGTTGATTTTCTGGAATCAACGATCATTTGTTTAGTTTTTGAGACATTTAACTCTAAATAGTTAAGTTCACACCATTGGGAAAATACTTCAATCTCACGTCTGTATAATACATCATTATTAACACAGCTACCAACAAGGGCTGTGTAATCTGCGTACTTTATAAGTTTGCAACCTTGGGAAATACATCTGCAGTCTGATGTGTATAAGGTGAACAATAACGGAGATAAAACACACCCCTGGGGGGCACCCGTATTAGTACATTTTGTAGAACATTTACAGCAAAGGAATTTGACATATTGTACTCTGCTTGTGAGAAAGTCATTTATCCATAAGATCAATTTTGGATGCACTGACATGTTGTTAAGTTTCTGCATAAGCAGATGGGGCTGAATTGTATTGAAAGCACTTGAGAAGTCGATATACAATATTTTTACAAAGTGGCTTTTACTTCTTGTGTTACGGTTGTCTAAGTGTTTCAATGTATGTCAAAAAGTAACCTCAAGACTGGTGTTTTGTTTATATAATGCATATATTACGGCCATGCAGCCTTCTTCAGTGCAAAATGAAAATGACAGTTAGTTACAAAAACAACATGACGTCATCATAACAATACAGTTCTCAATAGGTGGCGCCACAACGGCAAAGTAGCTAAAAATAGAACAATTGCAAAAATGCTGTGTCAGAGAACACACATCAAGGTTATAAGTCAAAAATCTAAAATCTAGAATAACCCACATCCTAAAAAATGTTTATATATGTGTTTCCATAGCATCAAATTGATTATACAGTACAAAGATGTCAAATCAATAGTTGAAAAATATTGACATCTCACCAATAGTTGAAAAATATTGACATCTTTGTACTGTATAATCAATATATATGGCACCCAAGCACAAAGTTGAAAGGGAATTTATTAAAGTATTTACAAAGGAAATCCTCTTAATATATGATGCACTTTATATGATGATTCGCCAGTGTATTTTTTTGGAAGTATAATGTTAAAATTGTCATTAATGGTCCTACAAGTCATTACTGGAATGGAAAATTTCTCAAGCCATTGATGTGATCATACTCTAACTGTAGTACATTGTTGTTTTTTTGTAGACAGCATCTCAGATCCAAAGCAGAACTATCTGCTTAGGAATATCGTCTGCTCTTTCTTCGGTGACTTTGAATACACCAACTTTCATTAGTGTTTGTGTTCAGAGACATAAATTCGATTTGTTCAAGATACAGGTTTTTTTAACATTTTGAACAGTGAACACAGACATAGAATTTAGTGTTCTTGAACACAAGTACTTAGAGAAAAGCTGAACATTAAGTATGACTCAATTAAACATCCAAAAGTTCAAGTCCATACACACTTTTCAAAGTAAAATAAAATACAAATTGCGGCATCCTCTTTCAAATTGATTTTCCAATTTTGAGGTAAACAATATATATATTTGTGACTCTGTCAGACTCTGTCTATAACATTACTTGTCTTTAATCTTTCTCAGATCTTTGTTCCACTCTAAAAATGGCACACAGCATTGAGAATTTTGCATCCATCAAATCTACAACCTGTATACCACCCAACAAATTGTGTATCATTCTATCAAAAACCAGGTGCCTCATCGTCCCAGGTGTATTGGTGTCCAGGTCTACTTATTGAAGGGGTGTCATTCAGCATCATTCAGCATCATGGAACCCTGTCGTATTCGGTGCACATATCCTATGTCTCAGTCTATCGACTCCAACAAGACTAGACAGAAGACACTGCCAACATCATTAAATGCAACAGTAACACGCATACTTCAACGCTACTTACCTGGATTACTAAGGTGGTTGCAGATGAGGCAATTGAATGACCCCAAAGTAAAGTACTGGTGCAGTCGCGGGTTATTAAAGCACTTTGGTGGATTTCCAACACACACAGGAGAATATGATACACAATTATGGCTACTGTCATCTTATCCCATCACAGCTTTTGAGAAATTGTATGGACGTTTCCTTTTCAGGAGGCATGATAAACTATTGGACATTGCATTGTGCTAAGGGTATCGATTGTTTATCAATGATTGTTCCTGCACAAAATAAATTTTGTCTAGTATAAAATAGAGATTGTCAGGTTTCCTTTGTTGTCTGATTGAATCTTAGCAAATTAATAAATTAATGCGTTAAACGCTTTCAGGATATTATTTATCTGTTGCAGATTTCTACCAAAAAAAAAATTTAACCCTGGGATACCATGAACAGGTACAGACTTTTCAATGTTTGGAGGATGATACTACAAAGAAACGTAATATAAATGAAACTTCCTTGAATATTCCCATGCATTCCCTTGAAGTAAATTACATTGAATTTACTGCTTTGGTTTGAGATAATTATAGTAAACGTTGTTAGCACTGTCGGCTAGGTTTCTAATCTTTCCCTTCTGCTCTTGTCCAAAAGGGGGGGGGGGACGCTGGGGTGAAATATATCCTATTCATCTCTAACAAATTTACTAATAGACCTTATTTGAACCTTAAATTAGAAAGAATATATATTGACTCCGTATTGAAATTTTGTCACCAGAAATAGATTTGTCATCCATTATTCCTATTGCACCCCTGGATAGGACTGCACACCATATTAATGGACCATCATTATCATCATTGCAATGTGAGTGAGCAAACTGAGCATTGTATTAGCAATATTAAAAGAAAACAGAACAAAAGAAAAGGTTTAAAAGATTGGAAATGCTATTAGAATGAGAAGTGCTCATATAAAAAAGTGGTGTGTCTGATTTCAGTTTGCTTGAAATTGATATTGCCGTGGTGAGATGTTTACCATCCCTTATCACACCTTGTACTTTCAGATGAATATTTAAATGAGATAATCTCTAATATAAAATGAAATAGGAAGCTTATCTATTAATCAAAGTGATGTTGTATAATCAGTCAGCAAAACTTGAGGTATTTTTAATGCACATGAAGAAAATATAAAGTTTAATGGTTCACCATTAGTAAAATGTTTACAATCCACTGAAAGGGATTTGAACACCATTCTGCAGACTGAAGATTTTACATTAGTGCAGGATATGAAGTACCACCATTGGGATGTTTCAATGACGTCAAAATGGTCAGAAAGGTCTGCACGGGTTGGGCTTTGAATGCAGATCCTTTTCTTTATTTGGGCCAATTTCCACTTGGTACAAACCTAGACTAAGTTTACGACAATGAATGTCAGAATCTGGCCACTTGGTATGTTGTAATGTCTCATTTTGCTGACATGAGTTTCAAGGAAACCTGAAGAACCAAGACACCATGCTGATGCAAGATTGAATATTGATGAAAGAGATCTGTACAGAATACGGTATGGTAGCCAAGCACAAACTTGAAAGGGAATTTATTAAAGGATTTACAAAGGAAATCCTTTCAATATATGATGCACTTTCTATGATGATTTGCCAGTGGTGAAGCCTGGTCACATTAAGATTGAAGATGACACAAGTATATTCTGTATATCGGAAGATCACATATTCAGGATAATTCTGGTAGCAACACTGGTGTTATCTCAGATGCATACTCATACTATGTATAGGAGGAGTGAATCACAGCATGCAGTGAAGCGATTCTTTCTGAAATGTTACATTTGTTTGATTACTTTGAGGGACACCCAATTTTATCTTTAAACGGATTTGATGTGGCATTTATTGGTTTGGAAGTATAAGGTTAAAATTGTCATAATATAATTTTATTGATCCTACTAGTCAGTACAGGAAACATTTTAAGACATTGGTATGATCATACTGTACTGTGAATGCATGATCTACTACCAGCATTTAGTGGGGCACATAATGATTGAATCACTTAACCTTTGCAAGCCAATATCTAGAATGTCAAAAGTAGGGCAATCACCGTCCACATTCTTTCGTTCTGACACTGTTTTAAGGGGCTCTGTTACATAATAGCAGGCTGGATTATCTTGTTTAGCATTATTTGGAGACCAAACTTGACACCAATCTAAATGTCAAACCAAAGGAATAGCTTGTGTTTGAAATTCAAAACATCAAAAGGATCAGCATGGATTCTATGCGCGTGCTTTTCAAGCTGCAAAAAACTGAGTTAAGCAACTCATCATGGAACTGAAGCTGAAACTGTTTGAGATATGGATAACATCAACTTTTCTGCTTCACTGTGCCCCAGCTGCCACCAGTATTTGCGGGCAATGCTAGACTGCAGTTTCAATTATCCTTTGCCCTTTTGTATCGTCCTTGTTTCCTAATTGGCCTACCAAGTGCATAGATACAGATTATAAAGCCTCAATCAGTAACTTGAAGAGCGAAGAAATACAGAACATTAAGCAATCATCAAGTATACATAGATGGTCCAAATTGTAAAAGATGCAGTGATGTTACCCGTTGTGCTTGATCGATCTAATCAAAATCAGGTCATCGATGACAATGACAATGAAAGATATTTTATTAAGGAGACCCTCCGATGACCACTTGGTCGCTGGTGGAGGGCCACCATGTACAAAAACAATTCATCGAAATATATTTAAATCTATTTTGTTGTTTAGCGTTGTAATACTTGAATTTTTGCCAAGGACAACATTAGTGACCACAAATATAGCAATTTGATCATCAATATCTAATGTGTCAAACTTATTAAAATAATTCTGCCAAAACGAACAATTGAGCTTCCCTGAAATATGCATAATTTCTGTCTTTCAAAAAAATCAATTGCCTAAATACCGAAACCACATTTTAGCATGCCTCATGGTGCCATCGATTTTGACAGATTTTGTGAATTGATTACGGCAAAGGTTTTGGACATCAAAGCCACTCAATAGGCCAAACATAGTTTGCTGTGGTGTCAATAACGTGATCTTGGGTTTGATAGTGCATGGTGCATGACAGCAGCTATCACTATGCAGCATTTCAAGTTGAAACTCATTTTATCAACCAACATACTGCATCTGTGAAACATTTCAAATTGAAGCCTTTAAATTAAATAGAAATGCACAGGAGTTATCTTCCTGGGCTGCTTTGGTGTTATTAGGTACAATAAATGGCTTATCATGGAATAAATCATTCTACTACATTGATTTGTAATATCCGACGTTAAATAAAGATTACTTTACTTTACTTTACTTTCATTAATACACAGGCATTGTAGATGGAATAAAGCCAAACATAAGTTGGACAAAGGCCATTGTTGTTTATTTGTTTCCTTGTGAATTTTCATTTGTATTTCACTGAAGAAGGCTTCATGGCCGAAAGTTTTGAAAAATATAATCTTATACACCACAAAAGGAATGATTTATTATTATTTATGTACAAAGGAAAAGTCAGCAAGTTAAAAAATGACGTACATGTAGATTGATAAAATATCATTATCTAACTACATGACACCAGTCAGTCAGTGGTAATGCTGCAGGTACTAGAATTGCAATTGTACATACTAACATTTTATCATTATATAGCATCTAAAAAAGCATATTGAACAAGCTACAATATTATAAGAACTCTAAAAGGATTAGGTGTTGAAGGCCAGAGCTTTGTAAAATGCTCTTTGATTGTTGGCTGGTTATTGGCAATGAATCCATCAAGGAGCTGTGATGACCTGTGACTCCTGCAGATGTACTCAACTTGGGGGTTTTCCAAATGCCTCATTTGCAGCAGCATTGCAGATCATGATAGCAGGCGTATCGATATGTCCTACTGGTGTATACGGTTGGTCACTTGGTCTACTAATTCGCCAGACTGTAGTGTCACCTAGGGCTAGTCAACCTGTGGAAAGCAAGTGGCAGATGCACAAAGAAACACAAGGAGACTGATGAGACAAATCAATGCAATTAATACTAGGCCTACAAGAATTTGACTATTCAAAGACTGCCTGACTTAGAGAGAGACAATTGGCCCATTATGTTGGTCAATCACAGTAATAGATCATTGGAGTTTTTTCAACACTTGTCACAAGTGCTTCACTCAGATGTATAGATTAAATATCAATCTTGGAATAAAAATAGGACCTATTATGTACATACTTAGCAGGTCACAGCCTTGGTATCCCAGTACATTTCATAAAATGTCTATTTTTAGACAATGCAGAATAGGAAAATATCACTAAACTCTAATCATGGTAAACAACACCAGGAAATTCTCCCAAAAATAAAACAATGTATTGTGTTATAGTGTGGAGCAAAAACATGAAAGAAAAAATCATGATTGTCTGTTGCTTTTATCCTAAGTGGTGTATTGACTTACTTCCAGTCCTAAATTGTACCGAAAATAATCCATGGTTGCTTTAGCCATAGAAGTAACAGAACACCAAGTTAATACAGATTATTAAAAAGATATCACATAATAAAACAAGGTGCTGTAAAAATAATCGAAAGTTTCAATTGTTGTTTCCTTGGCATGCATAAAGTTGTCTATCAATTTCAAACCATACGAATAAAGTTAAAAATAATTTGGACAAAAGAAAAGTCAGCAAGTAAAAAACGACCTACATGTGAGATGACTAGATGAAACAACCTGCTGCATGCTCCATACATGGTGGCCACATTGGAAAGTTGCCTGTTTCACAATTCAGCAGCCTACTGTTCAAATCTCAGTAAAGTGTACATTTTCTAGATAATACAATCCAATAATTAAATGCTCTTCGTGAGATGACCAGAAGAAACAACCTCCACAATGCTCAAGAAATGGTGGCCACATTGGTAAGTGGCCTGCTTCACAATTCAGAGGCCTAGTGTTCAAATCCCAGTGAGGTTTACATTTTCTAGATTCAGAGGCCTAGTGTTCAAATCCCAGTGAAGTTTACATTTACTAGATTATACTATCCAATAATTATATCCCATTCGTGAGATGACCAGAAGAAACAACTCTGAGAATGCTCAAGACATGGTGGCCACATTGGTAAGTGGCCTGTTTCGCAATTCAGATGCCTAGTGTTCAAAATCCAGTGAAGTTTACATTTTTTAGATTATACATCCAATAATTAAATCCCATTCGTGAGATGACCAGAAGAAACAACCCTGAGAATGCTCAAGACATGGTGGCCACATTGGCAAGTGGCCTGCTTCACAATTCAGAGGCCTAGTGTTCAAATCCCAGTGAAGTTTACATTTTCTAGATAATACAATCCAATAATTAAATGCCATTCGTGAGATGACCAGAAGAAACAACCGCCACAATGCTCAAGACATGGTGGCCACATTGGTAAGTGGCCTGCTTCACAATTCAGAGGCCTAGTGTTCAAATCCCGTGAAGTTGACATTTTCTAGATTATACAATCCAATAATTAAACGCTATTCGTGACATGACCAGAAGAAACAACCTCCACAGTGCTAAAGACATGGTGGCCACATTGGTAAGTGGCCTGCTTCACAATTCAGCAGCCTACTGTTCAAATCCCAGTGAAGTTTACATTTTCTAGATAATGCAATCCAATAATTGGTAAGTGGCCTGCTTCACAATTCAGAGGCCTAGTGTTCAAATCCCAGTGAAGTTTACATTTTCTAGATTATACTATCCAATAATTAAATGCTATTTGTGAGAAGACCAGAGGAAACAACCTCCACAATGCTCAAGACATGGTGGCCACATTGGCAAGTACCCTGCTTCACAATTCGGCAGCCTACTGTTCAAATCCCAGTGAAGTTTACATTTTCGAGATTATACAATCCAATAATTAAATGCTATTCGTCAGATGACCAGAAGAAACAACCCTGAGAATGCTCCAGACATGGTGGCCACATTGGTAAGTGGCCGGCTTCACAATTCAGAGGCCTAGTGTTCAAATCTCAGTGAAGTTTACATTTTCTAGATAATACAATCCAATAATTAAATGCTATTTGTTAGATGACCAGAAGAAACAACCTCCACAATGTTCAAGACATGGTGGCCACATTGGTAAGTACCTTGCTTCACAATTCAGAGGCCTAGTGTTCAAATCCCAGTGAAGTTTACATTTTCTAGATAATACAATCCAATAATTAAATGCTATTTGTTAGATGACCAGAAGAAACAACCTCCACAATGCTCAGGACATGGTGGCCACATTGGTAAGTACCCTGCTTCACAATTCAGAGGCCTAGTGTTCAAATCCCAGTGAAGTTTACATTTTCTAGATTGTACTATCCAATAATTAAATCCCATTCGTGAGATGACCAGAAGAAACAACCTCTACAATGCTCAAGACATGGTGGCCACATTGGTGAGTCGCCTGTTTCACAATTCAGAGGCCTAGTGTTCAAATCCCAGTGAAGTTTACATTTTCTAGATTATGCTATCCAATAATTAAATGCTATTCGTGAGATGACCAGAGGAAACAACCTCCACAATGCTCAAGACATGGTGGCCACATTGGTAAGTGGATAATATGAGTTACTGTGCTCCCACACCAGTAGAATAGTACATAAATAATAATAAATCATTCCTTTTGTGGTGTATAAGATTATATTTTTCAAAACTTTCGGCCATGAAGCCTTCTTCAGTGAAATACAAATGAAAATTCACAAGGAAACAAATAAAAATAAATTTGATGGATTGATTGAAATTATTGAAAGCTTCAATGTATTTCAAAAGGTCACTTTCAGACATATCACTTGCTCCAAAGATATCATCAATGTACCTTTTCTTAATAACAGGAATTGGACCACTGTACGATTTGTGGAATTGCTCTTCCACATATCCCATAAAGAGACAGGCATAGGAAGGTCCCATGCGGGTACCCATAGCTACTCCATTAATTTAATTGAAATAACAACAATCAAATTCAAAATGGTTGAGTGTGAGAACCAATTCCGCTAAACGGACCAAGGTATCAGTAGGTGGATCAAGGACTGCTCTCTTATCCAAAAAATGTTTCAACGAAATGAGACTCTCCCCATTTGGAATGACTGTGTAAAGAGACTTAACATCCATTGTGAAAAGTAACGGTTTAGCTTCTGGACTGAAGGTAACATTATCTACAAGATTTAGAATGCTATTAGTATCTTTAACATAGGTATCTAAATTTTGAACCAATGGCCGCAGCTGGTCATCTAGAAAGGCGGAAACAAGTGAAGTTGGGAATGAAACGCTAGAAACTACCGGTCTACCTGGGTTGTGTAACTTGTGTATTTTAGGAAGAAGATAGAAACGACCACATCTAGGATTGTCTTCAATCAATTTTCTGGCAGCCTTAGGTAAGTTACCTTTTTCAATTTCATCTTCAATAGCATCTGTAACTAATTCATTAATGGTTTCTGTTCTGTCTTCATCTACCTTTTCATAGAATGACTCATTGCTAAGTTGTGACATACCTTCTTGTATATAAAGATCCCTGTCCCACACCACAACTGCTCCCCCCTTATCAGCCCTCTTAATAACAATATCAGATCGTCTATTCAAATTTCTCAGTGCTTTTTCCTCTTCAAAATTCAAATTTTTGGTTTTACTAACTTTTGCAAAGTCCAATGCCAATACTTCCTCCTTGCGTCTAGATACAAAGTTATCTATCCCTTGAATAGGGGGCGGAGTCCATGTTGAATTCGTTTTCCGATATTTTTTGAAGTTTTCATCCTCTGAATGTGCAGAATGATCGACAAAACCTTTGTTTGGATCGTTGAAGTGTGCGTGAAGTCTAATTCGTCTGTAGAATTTATTCAAATCATTCAGGGTTGATGACTTGTCTAAAGTCTTGGGCGTTGGGATAAAAGACAAGCCTCTGCTTAAAACTCTTCTTTCATCAACGGTTAATTCCAAGTCGCTTGGTATCGTGACCACAGCACTTTCGTCATCCTCAGAGTCACTTGGATCATTGTAACCTCGTAGAGCATCAAATTTTCTATTCTTGACTTCCTTTAAAGTTTCATAGAGTCTCTTGTTCAGTTCAAAAACTTTTGATTTAAGCTTCAGTACAAACGGATGCTCAATCTTGGACAATTCTTCCTTGGAGGCTGACAAAAGGGAATCAGCTTTATCCAGACAGTGTGAGAAATGTTCTAGAGTAGTGCGTAATAGTCTCTTTGAAAAGGTGAATGATGCCTTGTAGACTTTTCTTTTGAGGTACGGTGAAAAGTTCCCAGGAATTGACCTCTCTGTATTAAAGCCGTTTGGTATAACTCCATTTCTGAGACATCTTCGCAAGAAGTTGACATGGTTTCCAAATCTAGTTTTGTTGAAAACGGATAATCCATAATTGCGAGCTAACCTTTGATACTCCTCAGGGATTTCATGAACTGACGTCATAAGAAGTCTATGCGATTCCTTGTAAATTTTCATTGTTCTGGAACACGTTTTTTCCTTGTGAGGTAGATAATATGAGTTACTGTGCTCCCACACCAGTAGAATAGTACATAAATAATAATAAATCATTCCTTTTGTGGAAGATGATTCTCAATATAAAAATTAACCTCCATGTATAGGTGTTTTTTTTGTTTTTTTTTTTTTCTCATTAGATTTTATATTTCTGTATCTGTATTTATTATTATTAATGTTATATATTATCTATAATGTTGTTAGGTTATTATCGTAATGTCACATTTATGCTCCCATCGTGACGTCATCTCTTTTGTATCTATTTTTAGATTTACATTGTCGTGACGTCACATGACGTCATCTATTTTGTATCTATTTTTAGATTTGTATTGTCGTGACGTCACATGATTTACTTATGACATCATCCCTTAGTTATATGACGTCAACATTGTTGTTTATTTGTTTCCTTGTGAATTTTCATTTGTATGAAGGCTTCATGGCCGAAAGTTTTGAAAAATATAATCTTATACACCACAAAAGGAATGATTTATTATTATTTATGTCACATTGGTAAGTGGCCTGCTTCACAATTCAGAGGCCTACTGTTCAAATCCCAGTGAAGTTTATACTTTCTAGATTATACATCCAATAATTATATCCCATTCGTGAGATGACCGGAAGAAACAACCTCCACAATGCTCAAGACATGGTGGCCACATTGGTAATTGGCCTGCTTCACAATTCAGTGGCCTAGTGTTCAAATCCCAGTGAAGTTTACATTTTCTAGATTATACTATCCAATAATTAAATCCCATTCGTGAGAAGACCAGAAGAAACAACCCTGAGAATGCTCAAGACATGGTGGCCACATTGGCAAGTGGCCTGCTTCACAATTCAGAGGCCTAGTGTTCAAATCCCAGTGAAGTTTACATTTTCTAGATTACACAATCCAATAATTAAATGCTATTTGTGAGATGACCAGAAGAAACAACCTTCACAATGCTCACGACATTGTGGCCACATCGGTAAGTACCCTGCTTCACAATTCAGAGGCCTACTGTTCAAATCAGAGTGAAGTTTACATTTTCTAGATAATACAATCCAATAATTAAATGCCATTCGTGAGATGACCCAAAGAAACAACCTCCACAATGCTCAAGTCATGGTGGCCACATTGGCAAGTGGCCTGCTTCACAGTTCAGAGGCCTAGTGTTCAAATCCCAGTGAAGTTTACATTTTCTAGATTATACTATCCAATAATTAAATGCTATTCGTGAGATGACCAGAGGAAACAACCTCCACAGTGCTCAAGACATGGTGGCCACATTGGTAAGTGGCCTGCTTCACAATTCAGAGGCCTACTGTTCAAATCCCAGTGAAGTTTACATTTTCTAGATTATACTATCCAATAATTAAATCCCATTTGTGAGATGACCAGAAGAAACAACCCTGAGAATGCTCAAGACATGGTGGCCACATTGGCAAGTGGCCTGCTTCACAATTCAGAGGCCTAGTGTTCAAATCCCAGTGAAGTTTACATTTTCTAGATTACACAATCCAATAATTAAATGCTATTTGTGAGATGACCAGAAGAAACAACCTTCACAATGCTCACGACATTGTGGCCACATCGGTAAGTACCCTGCTTCACAATTCAGAGGCCTACTGTTCAAATCAGAGTGAAGTTTACATTTTCTAGATAATACAATCCAATAATTAAATGCCATTCGTGAGATGACCAGAAGAAACAACCTCCACAATGCTCAAGACATGGTGGCCACATTTGTAAGTGGCCTGCTTCACAATTCAGAGGCCTAGTGTTCAAATCCCAGCGAAGTTTACATTTTCTAGATTATACAATCCAATAATTAAACGCTATGCGTGACATGACCAGAAGAAACAACCTCCACAATGCTCAAGACATGGTGGCCACATTGGTAAGTGGCCTGCTTCACAATTCAGCAGCCTACTGTTCAAATCCCAGTGAAGTTTACATTTTCTAGATAATGCAATCCAATAATTGGTAAGTGGCCTGCTTTACAATTCAGAGGCCTAGTGTTCAAATCCCAGTGAAGTTTACATTTTCTAGATTATACAATCCAATAATTAAATGCTATTCGTGACATGACCCAAAGAAACAACCTCCACAATGCTCAAGTCATGGTGGCCACATTGGTAAGTGGCCTGCTTCACAGTTCAGAGGCCTAGTGTTCAAATCCCAGTGAAGTTTACATTTTCTAGATTATACTATCCAATAATTAAATCCCATTTGTGAGATGACCAGAAGAAACAACCCTGAGAATGCTCAAGACATGGTGGCCACATTGGTAAGTGGCCTGCTTCACAATTCAGAGGCCTAGTGTTCAAATCCCAGTGAAGTTCACATTTTCTAGATTATACAATCCAATAATTAAATGCTATTCGTGACATGACCAGAAGAAACAACCTCCACAATGCTCAAGACATGGTGGCCACATTGGTAAGTGGCCTGCTTCACAATTCAGAGGCCTAGTGATCAAATCCCAGTGAAGTTTACATTTTCTAGATTATACTATCCAATAATTAAATGCTATTCGTGAGATGACCAGAGGAAACAACCTCCACAATGCTCAAGACATGGTGGCCACATTGGTAAGTGGTCTGCTTCACAATTCAGAGGCCTACTGTTCAAATCCCAGTGAAGTTTACATTTTCTAGATTATACTATCCAATAATTAAATCCCATTCGTGAGATGACCAGAAGAAACAACCTCCACAATGCTCAAGACATGGTGGCCACATTGGTAAGTGACCTGCTTCACAATTCAGGGGCCTAGTGTTCAAATCCCAGTGAAGTTTACATTTTCTAGATTATACTATCCAATAATTAAATCCCATTCGTGAGATGACCAGAAGAAACAACCTCCACAATGCTCAAGACATGGTGGCCACATTGGCAAGTGGCCTGCTTCACAATTCAGAGGCCTAGTGTTCAAATCCCAGTGAAGTTTACATTTTCTAGATAATACAATCCAATAATTAAATGCTATTCGTGACATGACAAGAAGAAACAACCTCCACAATGCTGACGACATGGTGGCCACATTGGTAAGTGGCCTGCTTCACAATTAAGAGGCCTAGTGTTCAAATCCCAGTGAAGCTTACATTTTCTAGATTATACAATCCAATAATTAAATGCTATTCGTGAGATGACCAGAAGAAACAACCTCCACAATGCTCAAGACATGGTGGCCACATTGGCAAGTACCCTGCTTCACAATTCGGCAGCCTACTGTTCAAATCCCAGTGAAGTTTACATTTTCGAGATTATACAATCCAATAATTAAATGCTATTCGTCAGATGACCAAAAGAAACAACCCTGAGAATGTTCCAGACATGGTGGCCACATTGGTAAGTGGCCTGCTTCACAATTCTGAGGCCTAGTGTTCAAATGTCAGTGAAGTGTATATTTTCAAGATTATACAATCCAATAATTAAATGCTATTTGTTAGATGACCAGAAGAAACAACCTCCACAATGTTCAAGACATGGTGGCCACATTGGTAAGTACCCTGCTTCACAATTCAGAGGCCCAGTGTTCAAATCCCAGTGAAGTTTACATTTTCTAGATTATACTATCCAATAATTAAATCCCATTCGTGAGAAGACCAGAAGAAACAACCCTGAGAATGCTCAAGACATGGTGGCCACATTGGCAAGTGGCCTGCTTCACAATTCAGAGGCCTAGTGTTCAAATCCCAGTGAAGTTTACATTTTCTAGATTACACAATCCAATAATTAAATGCTATTTGTGAGATGACCAGAAGAAACAACCTTCACAATGCTCACGACATTGTGGCCACATCGGTAAGTACCCTGCTTCACAATTCAGAGGCCTACTGTTCAAATCAGAGTGAAGTTTACATTTTCTAGATAATACAATCCAATAATTAAATGCCATTCGTGAGATGACCCAAAGAAACAACCTCCACAATGCTCAAGTCATGGTGGCCACATTGGCAAGTGGCCTGCTTCACAGTTCAGAGGCCTAGTGTTCAAATCCCAGTGAAGTTTACATTTTCTAGATTATACTATCCAATAATTAAATGCTATTCGTGAGATGACCAGAGGAAACAACCTCCACAGTGCTCAAGACATGGTGGCCACATTGGTAAGTGGCCTGCTTCACAATTCAGAGGCCTACTGTTCAAATCCCAGTGAAGTTTACATTTTCTAGATTATACTATCCAATAATTAAATCCCATTTGTGAGATGACCAGAAGAAACAACCCTGAGAATGCTCAAGACATGGTGGCCACATTGGCAAGTGGCCTGCTTCACAATTCAGAGGCCTAGTGTTCAAATCCCAGTGAAGTTTACATTTTCTAGATTACACAATCCAATAATTAAATGCTATTTGTGAGATGACCAGAAGAAACAACCTTCACAATGCTCACGACATTGTGGCCACATCGGTAAGTACCCTGCTTCACAATTCAGAGGCCTACTGTTCAAATCAGAGTGAAGTTTACATTTTCTAGATAATACAATCCAATAATTAAATGCCATTCGTGAGATGACCAGAAGAAACAACCTCCACAATGCTCAAGACATGGTGGCCACATTTGTAAGTGGCCTGCTTCACAATTCAGAGGCCTAGTGTTCAAATCCCAGCGAAGTTTACATTTTCTAGATTATACAATCCAATAATTAAACGCTATGCGTGACATGACCAGAAGAAACAACCTCCACAATGCTCAAGACATGGTGGCCACATTGGTAAGTGGCCTGCTTCACAGTTCAGAGGCCTAGTGTTCAAATCCCAGTGAAGTTTACATTTTCTAGATTATACAATCCAATAATTAAATGCTATTCGTGACATGACCCAAAGAAACAACCTCCACAATGCTCAAGTCATGGTGGCCACATTGGTAAGTGGCCTGCTTCACAGTTCAGAGGCCTAGTGTTCAAATCCCAGTGAAGTTTACATTTTCTAGATTATACTATCCAATAATTAAATCCCATTTGTGAGATGACCAGAAGAAACAACCTGAGAATGCTCAAGACATGGTGGCCACATTGGTAAGTGGCCTGCTTCACAATTGAGAGGCCTAGTGTTCAAATCCCAGTGAAGTTCACATTTTCTAGATTATACAATCCAATAATTAAATGCTATTCGTGACATGACCAGAAGAAACAACCTCCACAATGCTCAAGACATGGTGGCCACATTGGTAAGTGGCCTGCTTCACAATTCAGAGGCCTAGTGATCAAATCCCAGTGAAGTTTACATTTTCTAGATTATACTATCCAATAATTAAATGCTATTCGTGAGATGACCAGAGGAAACAACCTCCACAATGCTCAAGACATGGTGGCCACATTGGTAAGTGGTCTGCTTCACAATTCAGAGGCCTACTGTTCAAATCCCAGTGAAGTTTACATTTTCTAGATTATACTATCCAATAATTAAATCCCATTCGTGAGATGACCAGAAGAAACAACCTCCACAATGCTCAAGACATGGTGGCCACATTGGTAAGTGACCTGCTTCACAATTCAGGGGCCTAGTGTTCAAATCCCAGTGAAGTTTACATTTTCTAGATTATACTATCCAATAATTAAATCCCATTCGTGAGATGACCAGAAGAAACAACCTCCACAATGCTCAAGACATGGTGGCCACATTGGCAAGTGGCCTGCTTCACAATTCAGAGGCCTAGTGTTCAAATCCCAGTGAAGTTTACATTTTCTAGATAATACAATCCAATAATTAAATGCTATTCGTGACATGACAAGAAGAAACAACCTCCACAATGCTGACGACATGGTGGCCACATTGGTAAGTGGCCTGCTTCACAATTAAGAGGCCTAGTGTTCAAATCCCAGTGAAGCTTACATTTTCTAGATTATACAATCCAATAATTAAATGCTATTCGTGAGATGACCAGAAGAAACAACCTCCACAATGCTCAAGACATGGTGGCCACATTGGCAAGTACCCTGCTTCACAATTCGGCAGCCTACTGTTCAAATCCCAGTGAAGTTTACATTTTCGAGATTATACAATCCAATAATTAAATGCTATTCGTCAGATGACCAAAAGAAACAACCCTGAGAATGTTCCAGACATGGTGGCCACATTGGTAAGTGGCCTGCTTCACAATTCTGAGGCCTAGTGTTCAAATGTCAGTGAAGTGTATATTTTCAAGATTATACAATCCAATAATTAAATGCTATTTGTTAGATGACCAGAAGAAACAACCTCCACAATGTTCAAGACATGGTGGCCACATTGGTAAGTACCCTGCTTCACAATTCAGAGGCCCAGTGTTCAAATCCCAGTGAAGTTTACATTTTCTAGATAATACAATCCAATAATTAAATGCTATTTGTTAGATGACCAGAAGAAACAACCTCCACAATGCTCAAGACATGGTGGCCACATTGGTAAGTACCCTGCTTCACAATTCAGAGGCCTAGTGTTCAAATCCCAGTGAAGTTTACATTTTCTAGATTGTACTATCCAATAATTAAATGCTATTCGTGAGATGACCAGAAGAAACAACCTCCACAATGCTCAAGACATGGTGGCCATATTGGTAAGTGGCCTGCTTCACAATTCAGAGGTCTACTGTTCAAATCCCAGTGAAGTTTACATTTTCTAGATTATACTATCCAATAATTAAATCCCATTCGTGAGATGACCAGAAGAAACAACCTTCACAATGCTCAAGACATGGTGGCCACATTGGTGAGTGGCCTGCTTCAAAATTCAGAGGCCTAGTGTTCAAATCCCAGTGAAGTTTACATTTTCTCGATAATACAATCCAATAATTCAATGCTATTTGTGAGATGACCAGAAGAAACAACCTCTACAATGCTCAAGACATGGTGGCCACATTGGTAATTGGCCTGCTTCACAATTCAGAGGCCTAGTGTTCAAATCCCAGTGAAGCTTACATTTTCTAGATTATACAATCCAATAATTAAATGCTATTTGTGGGATGACCAGAAGAAACAACCTTCCCAATGCACAAGACATGGTGGCCACATTGGTAAGTACCCTGCTTCACAATTCAGAGGCCTAGTGTTCAAATCCCAGTGAAGTTTACATTTTCAAGATTATACAATCCAATAATTCAATGCTATTTGTTAGATGACCAGAAGAAACAACATCCACAATGCTCAAGACATGGTGGCCACATTGGTAAGTGGCCTGCTGCACAATTCAGAGGCCTAGTGTTCAAATCCCAGTGAAGTTTACATTTTCTAGATTATACTATTCAATAATTAAATGCTATTTGTGACATGACCAGAAGAAACAACCTCCACCATGCTCAAGACATGGTGGCCACATTGGTAAGTGGCCTGCTGCACAATTCAGAGGCCTAGTGTTCAAATCCCAGTGAAGTTTACATTTTCTAGATTATACTATCCAATAATTAAATGCTATTCGTGACATGACCCAAAGAAACAACCTCCACAATGCTCAAGACATGGTGGCCACATTGGTAAGTGGCCTGCTTCACAGTTCAGAGGCCTAGTGTTCAAATCCCAGTGAAGTTTACATTTTCTAGATTATACTATCCAATAATTAAATGCTATTCGTGAGATGACCAGAGGAAACAACCTCCACAGTGCTCAAGACATGGTGGCCACATTGGTAAGTGGCCTGCTTCACAATTCAGAGGCCTAGTGTTCAAATCCCAGTGAAGTGTACATTTTCTAGATTATACAATCCAATAATTAAATGCTATTTGTGAGATGACCAGAAGAAACAACCCTGAGAATGCTCAAGACATGGTGGCCACATTGGTAAGTGGCCTGCTTCACAATTCAGAGGCCTAGTGTTCAAATCCAAGTGAAGTTTACATTTTCTAGATTATACAATCCAATAATTAAATGCTATTCGTGACATGACCAGATGAAACAACCTCCACAATGCTCAAGACATGGTGGCCACATTGGTAAGTGGCCTGCTTCACAATTCAGAGGCCTAGTGATCAAATCCCAGTGAAGTTTACATTTTCTAGATTATACTATCCAATAATTAAATGCTATTCGTGAGATGACCAGAGGAAACAACCTCCACAATGCTCAAGACATGGTGGCCACATTGGTAAGTGGTCTGCTTCACAATTCAGAGGCCTACTGTTCAAATCCCAGTGAAGTTTACATTTTCTAGATTATACTATCCAATAATTAAATCCCATTTGTGAGATGACCAGAAGAAACAACCCTGAGAATGCTCAAGACATGGTGGCCACATTGGCAAGTGGCCTGCTTCACAATTCAGAGGCCTAGTGTTCAAATCCCAGTGAAGTTTACATTTTCTAGATTCCACAATCCAATAATTAAATGCTATTTGTGAGATGACCAGAAGAAACAACCTTCACAATGCTCACGACATTGTGGCCACATCGGTAAGTACCCTGCTTCACAATTCAGAGGCCTACTGTTCAAATCAGAGTGAAGTTTACATTTTCTAGATAATACAATCCAATAATTAAATGCCATTCGTGAGATCACCAGAAGAAACAACCTCCACAATGCTCAAGACATGGTGGCCACATTTGTAAGTGGCCTGCTTCACAATTCAGAGGCCTAGTGTTCAAATCCCAGTGAAGTTTACATTTTCTAGATTATACAATCCAATAATTAAACGCTATGCGTGACATGACCAGAAGAAACAACCTCCACAATGCTCAAGACATGGTGGCCACATTGGTAAGTGGCCTGCTTCACAATTCAGCAGCCTACTGTTCAAATCCCAGTGAAGTTTACATTTTCTAGATAATGCAATCCAATAATTGGTAAGTGGCCTGCTTCACAATTCAGAGGCCTAGTGTTCAAATCCCAGTGAAGTTTACATTTTCTAGATTATACAATCCAATAATTAAATGCTATTCGTGACATGACCCAAAGAAACAACCTCCACAATGCTCAAGTCATGGTGGCCACATTGGTAAGTGGCCTGCTTCACAGTTCAGAGGCCTAGTGTTCAAATCCCAGTGAAGTTTACATTTTCTAGATTATACTATCCAATAATTAAATCCCATTTGTGAGATGACCAGAAGAAACAACCCTGAGAATGCTCAAGACATGGTGGCCACATTGGTAAGTGGCCTGCTTCACAATTCAGAGGCCTAGTGTTCAAATCCCAGTGAAGTTCACATTTTCTAGATTATACAATCCAATAATTAAATGCTATTCGTGACATGACCAGAAGAAACAACCTCCACAATGCTCAAGACATGGTGGCCACATTGGTAAGTGGCCTGCTTCACAATTCAGAGGCCTAGTGATCAAATCCCAGTGAAGTTTACATTTTCTAGATTATACTATCCAATAATTAAATGCTATTCGTGAGATGACCAGAGGAAACAACCTCCACAATGCTCAAGACATGGTGGCCACATTGGTAAGTGGTCTGCTTCACAATTCAGAGGCCTACTGTTCAAATCCCAGTGAAGTTTACATTTTCTAGATTATACTATCCAATAATTAAATCCCATTCGTGAGATGACCAGAAGAAACAACCTCCACAATGCTCAAGACATGGTGGCCACATTGGTAAGTGACCTGCTTCACAATTCAGGGGCCTAGTGTTCAAATCCCAGTGAAGTTTACATTTTCTAGATTATGCTATCCAATAATTAAATCCCATTCGTGAGATGACCAGAAGAAACAACCTCCACAATGCTCAAGACATGGTGGCCACATTGGCAAGTGGCCTGCTTCACAATTCAGAGGCCTAGTGTTCAAATCCCAGTGAAGTTTACATTTTCTAGATAATACAATCCAATAATTAAATGCTATTCGTGACATGACAAGAAGAAACAACCTTCACAATGCTGACGACATGGTGGCCACATTGGTAAGTGGCCTGCTTCACAATTAAGAGGCCTAGTGTTCAAATCCCAGTGAAGTTTACATTTTCTAGATTATACAATCCAATAATTAAATGCTATTCGTGAGATGACCAGAAGAAACAACCTCCACAATGCTCAAGACATGGTGGCCACATTGGCAAGTACCCTGCTTCACAATTCGGCAGCCTACTGTTCAAATCCCAGTGAAGTTTACATTTTCGAGATTATACAATCCAATAATTAAATGCTATTCGTCAGATGACCAAAAGAAACAACCCTGAGAATGTTCCAGACATGGTGGCCACATTGGTAAGTGGCCTGCTTCACAATTCTGAGGCCTAGTGTTCAAATGTCAGTGAAGTGTATATTTTCAAGATTATACAATCCAATAATTAAATGCTATTTGTTAGATGACCAGAAGAAACAACCTCCACAATGTTCAAGACATGGTGGCCACATTGGTAAGTACCCTGCTTCACAATTCAGAGGCCCAGTGTTCAAATCCCAGTGAAGTTTACATTTTCTAGATAATACAATCCAATAATTAAATGCTATTTGTTAGATGACCAGAAGAAACAACCTCCACAATGCTCAAGACATGGTGGCCACATTGGTAAGTACCCTGCTTCACAATTCAGAGGCCTAGTGTTCAAATCCCAGTGAAGTTTACATTTTCTAGATTGTACTATCCAATAATTAAATGCTATTCGTGAGATGACCAGAAGAAACAACCTCCACAATGCTCAAGACATGGTGGCCATATTGGTAAGTGGCCTGCTTCACAATTCAGAGGTCTACTGTTCAAATCCCAGTGAAGTTTACATTTTCTAGATTATACTATCCAATAATTAAATCCCATTCGTGAGATGACCAGAAGAAACAACCTTCACAATGCTCAAGACATGGTGGCCACATTGGTGAGTGGCCTGCATCAAAATTCAGAGGCCTAGTGTTCAAATCCCAGTGAAGTTTACATTTTCTCGATAATACAATCCAATAATTCAATGCTATTTGTGGGATGACCAGAAGAAACAACCTTCCCAATGCACAAGACATGGTGGCCACATTGGTAAGTACCCTGCTTCACAATTCAGAGGCCTAGTGTTCAAATCCCAGTGAAGTTTACATTTTCAAGATTATACAATCCAATAATTCAATGCTATTTGTTAGATGACCAGAAGAAACAACATCCACAATGCTCAAGACATGGTGGCCACATTGGTAAGTGGCCTGCTGCACAATTCAGAGGCCTAGTGTTCAAATCCCAGTGAAGTTTACATTTTCTAGATTATACTATCCAATAATTAAATGCTATTTGTGACATGACCAGAAGAAACAACCTCCACCATGCTCAAGACATGGTGGCCACATTGGTAAGTGGCCTGCTGCACAATTCAGAGGCCTAGTGTTCAAATCCCAGTGAAGTTTACATTTTCTAGATTATACTATCCAATAATTAAATGCTATTCGTGAGATGACCAGAGGAAACAACCTCCACAGTGCTCAAGACATGGTGGCCACATTGGTAAGTGGCCTGCTTCACAATTCAGAGGCCTAGTGTTCAAATCCCAGTGAAGTCTACATTTTCTAGATAATACAATCCAATAATTAAATGCTATTCGTGAGATGACCAGAGGAAACAACCTCCACAGTGCTCAAGTCATGGTGGCCACATTGGTAAGTGGCCTGCTTCACAGTTCAGAGGCCTAGTGTTCAAATCCCAGTGAAGTTTACATTTTCTAGATTATACTATCCAATAATTAAATGCTATTCGTGAGATGACCAGAGGAAACAACCCTGAGAATGCTCAAGACATGGTGGCCACATTGGTAAGTGGCCTGCTTCACAATTCAGAGGCCTAGTGTTCAAATCCCAGTGTAGTTCACATTTTCTAGATTATACAATCCAATAATTAAATGCTATTCGTGACATGACCAGAAGAAACAACCTCCACAATGCTCAAGACATGGCGGCCACATTGGTAAGTGGCCTGCTTCACAATTCAGAGGCCTAGTGATCAAATCCCAGTGAAGTTTACATTTTCTAGATTATACTATCCAATAATTAAATGCTATTCGTGAGATGACCAGAGGAAACAACCTCCACAATGCTCAAGACATGGTGGCCACATTGGTAAGTGGTCTGCTTCACAATTCAGAGGCCTACTGTTCAAATCCCAGTGAAGTTTACATTTTCTAGATTATACTATCCAATAATTAAATCCCATTCGTGAGATGACCAGAAGAAACAACCTCCACAATGCTCAAGACATGTCGGCCACATTGGTAAGTGGCCAGCTTCACAATTCAGAGGCCTAGTGATCAAATCCCAGTGAACTTTACATTTTCTAGATTATACTATCCAATAATTAAATGCTATTCGTGAGATGTCCAGAGGAAACAACCTCCACAGTGCTCAAGACATGGTGGCCACATTGGTAAGTGGCCTGCTTCACAATTCAGGGGCCTACTGTTCAAATCCCAGTGAAGTTTACATTTTCTAGATTATACTATCCAATAATTAAATCCCATTCGTGAGATGGCCAGAAGAAACAACCTCCACAATGCTCAAGACATGGTGGCCACATTGGCAAGTGGCCTGCTTCACAATTAAGAGGCCTAGTGTTCAAATCCCAGTGAAGTTTACATTTTCTAGATAATACAATCCAATAATTAAATGCTATTCGTGACATGACAAGAAGAAACAACCTCCACAATGCTGACGACATGGTGGCCCCATTGGTAAGTGGCCTGCTTCACAATTCAGAGGCCTAGTGTTCAAATCCCAGTGAAGTTTACATTTTCTAGATTATACAATCCAATAATTAAATGCTATTCGTGACATGACCAGAAGAAACAACCTCCACAATGCTCAAGACATGGTGGCCACATTGGCAAGTACCCTGCTTCACAATTCGGCAGCCTACTGTTCAAATCCCAGTGAAGTTTACATTTTCGAGATTATACAATCCAATAATCAAATGCTATTCGTCAGATGACCAAAAGAAACAACCCTGAGAATGTTCCAGACATGGTGGCCACATTGGTAAGTGGCCTGCTTCACAATTCAGAGGCCTAGTGTTCAAATCTCAGTGAAGTGTATATTTTCAAGATTATACAATCCAATAATTAAATGCTATTTGTTAGATGACCAGAAGAAACAACCTCCACAATGTTCAAGACATGGTGGCCACATTGGTAAGTACCCTGCTTCACAATTCAGAGGCCCAGTGTTCAAATCCCAGTGAAGTTTACATTTTCTAGATAATACAATCCAATAATTAAATGCTATTTGTTAGATGACCAGAAGAAACAACCTCCACAATGCTCAAGACATGGTGGCCACATTGCTAAGTACCCTGCTTCACAATTCAGAGGCCTAGTGTTCAAATCCCAGTGAAGTTTACATTTTCTAGATTGTACTATCCAATAATTAAATGCTATTCGTGAGATGACCAGAAGAAACAACCTCCACAATGCTCAAGATATGGTGGCCATATTGGTAAGTGGCCTGCTTCACAATTCAGAGGTCTACTGTTCAAATCCCAGTGAAGTTTACATTTTCTAGATTATACTATCCAATAATTAAATATATATATATATATTCTTTTATTGACATTAATAAATATCACAATTGATACATATGTCATTTGTATATACATGTTATAAGAAAGTTAAAATAAAGTGAGCATATTGATACAAACATAAAAACGAGTAATTGTATGCAAGATTAAAAGAAATACAAACTAGGTTCCAGCCACCCAAATAGTTAAAAAAATACTGTAGGTATAAAACAACAATTAATATAGATCATAGACAATAAAATACAAACATCAATGATACTAGCTTACATATAGCCATTTTAGCTTATCTAAGAAAATTATGATTGATTAAGACCTAAGCGACAGACATGCAAGTCAACAAATTTTACATTAATTAACAATGCTTGATATTTCATATTTCAACATTATATACTAAACATTCATTCAATTACATACATTGTTGCTTTAATATTGATAGTACTAATGAAGGTAATCATTATTTTCATAATTATCATGATTGTGAATTATGACCATGTGGATGTAGGAGATATGTTGCTTTAAATTTAAACATCAGCCTGAAGTAAAAATTTCCCTAGAGCATCTAGTAGGTCAGATTCCTTACTTTTCATTATTGATGTAAACTTGTCAGTGTCATTCAAAGATAGAAAATTGTTGATAAGTTTAGCAGCTGTTGCGAACAGGTTTTCACGGAACAATTCATTAGCAGGGCATACTACAAGGCAATGGATTTCATCCTCCACCACATTTAATGAACACTTTTCACATATTCTGTTTGCTGCGGGAATCACTGGTTTTTGATGTCGGCCTGTTTCAATTCGTAAACTGTGGGAACTTGTCCTGAATCTGGCAATTTTAGTTAACACCTTGCGGTTTTGTTGCAGCCTGAGATATGGCTCTAATCTACAATCAGTCTTAAAAAGCTTATATGTTCTAAGTTTTGGTTGCTGTGTACTATCATTTATGGATATGAATAATTGTTCCTGTTCTATTTCATAAAGTTTCAATGTAACCGTTCTACAAATGCTGTCAATGTTAATGTTAGTATTGTTACTTGTTTCATACTCAATGTTGCAGGTTCTTAAAATGTTTGTTACTTTACTGAACCAATTAGTTTCATTAGCTCTGTTCGTATGAGTATCTTTCTGAATTTGTAAACATCTCCTTAGCAGGCTACCATCTGGTGCATTTTCTAATCTCATCCAATAATTGATCATCCTAACTTTTTGTCTAACATGCAGTGGAAATCTACCAGTTTCACCATAAACAGCCAGAGAAGGTGTCTGTTTTCTTAGGCCTAACATACGTTTTAGATAGCCAAGTTGCAGAACTTCTAATTCAGATACAGGTTTTTCACTAGTCCATATTTCACTGTTGTACTCGAGGATTGGTAGAACATAAGTATCAAACATTCGCAGAGATATACTTGGGTCAATGTGTCCTAGAACTTGCTTTGAATCGCTTTGCAGGGCAAAAAGAGCTTTATGAGCTTGCACTGACAGGTATTCTGTCATCTTGCTGTGCACTTTACGTTTGTTAGTTAGCATATGGCCCAGATATTTGAAACTGTCCACTTTTTCTAGTTCCTCGCCATTGCAAAAGAAGGAGTCAGATGTTTTGGTACCAATTTGCATCACTTTGGTTTTACTGACATTTACTATAAGATGCCATTTTTTTACAGAAATTGTGCACTGAATCTATGCTATTCTGTAGACACTTAGGGGAATCAGCAATAAGTACAATATCGTCAGCGTACAATATGTGTGTTAAGGTAAAGTTGTTCAATGTTATCCCATCTGATTTGTCAAGATACTGGGGAAGGTCAGACATAAATTCATTAAATAACTTTGGACTAAGAATTCCCCCTTGCAAGACCCCACATTGACTGTCAATTGCATTACTAGTATTTCCACTCTGGTGAACCCTAGCTTTTGCCTTGTCAAACATACTTATAATAATTTTTAGCATTTTCTCCCCAATGTTTTGCTGCCTCAGTTTGAAATACAGAGCATTCCTGTTTATGTAGTCAAATGCTTTAGTAAAATCTATAAAACACATATAAACAGGCTTTTTCTTAGCTTGTTGATAGCTTAAGACTGTATCCAAAATGAAAACACAGTCCGTGGTGCTGGCTCCTGGTGTGAAACCGAATTGACAAGGGTCATCAAGGTTCAGAGCCTCATTTTTGAAATACAACCGACTATTCAGGATTGAATCGAAGATTTTACCCATAACAACATTTATAGTTATTTTTCGATAGTTATCTGGGTCTGCGCGGCTTCCCTTTTTGTGGAGGGCATTAATAAGACCTTCAGACCACTGAGAAGGATATTCCCCTTTATTAAAAATGTGATTGAACACAGCACAGAATGGAGCAACAAGTTTCTCACTGGCATATTTATAGAATTCTGCTGGTATCCCATCAATACCAGAAGCTTTATTATTTTTTAGTTTCCGGAAGTGCCTTGCAACTTCGTCCTCCGTTATTACATCGTCACAGATCTGACTAGCAACTTCATTAAGGCAGTTATATTGGGAGTTTTGAACTTCATTGATTGTATGAGTCATGCTTTCAATATCAAAGTAATCACGTTCAGGCGGAAAAGATTGTTGTTTAAAGTAGTAGTGAAAAGTATCTAAATCAGGGCTATCGATTTGGTTTTTTCCAATAGCTTTTAATTTATTCCAATATTTCCAGCAATCTGATTGATTTTTACCCATGAGTTTTTGCATTTCATCCCGATTTCTTTCCTGAAATTGTCTTTTTTTCTTTTGAGTTATTCGCTTATAATATTTTAGCATGCTACCATAATGAGTTTTATTATAATCTAGAGTTAAGTTATTCTGTTTGGCGAAGTCATTTAATGACTTCCTAATATTTTTGCACTCATTGTCAAACCATTTATTTGTAGGAAATGTGCTTTTTGCAGACTTTAAATTCTTTTTCTTAAATGTTGGCTGCATGCAATCTGTTATATAGTTGTATACAGTTGTATTAAATCCCATTCGTGAGATGACCAGAAGAAACAACCTCCACAATGCTCAAGACATGGTGGCCACATTGGTGAGTGGCCTGCTTCAAAATTCAGAGGCCTAGTGTTCAAATCCCAGTGAAGTTTACATTTTCTCGATAATACAATCCAATAATTCAATGCTATTTGTGAGATGACCAGAAGAAACAACCTCTACAATGCTCAAGACATGGTGGCCACATTGGTAATTGGCCTGTCTCACAATTCAGAGGCCTAGTGTTCAAATCCCAGTGAAGTTTACATTTTCTAGATTATACAATCCAATAATTAAATCCCATTCGTGAGATGACCAGAAGAAACAACCTCCACAATGCTCAAGACATGGCGGCCACATTGGTAAGTGGCCTGCTGCACAATTCAGAGGCCTAGTGTTCAAATCCCAGTGAAGTTTACATTTTCTAGATTATACTATCCAATAATTAAATGCTATTCGTGACATGACCAGAAGAAACAACCTCCACCATGCTCAAGACATGGTGGCCACATTGGTAAGTGGCCTGCTGCACAATTCAGAGGCCTAGTGTTCAAATCCCAGTGAAGTTTACATTTTCTAGATTATACTATCCAATAATTAAATGCTATTCGTGAAATGACCAGAAGAAACAACCTCCAAAATGCTCAAGACATGGTGGCCACATTGGTAAGTGGCCTGCTTCACAATTCAGAGGCCTAGTGTTCAAATCCCAGTGAAGTTTACATTTTCAAGATTATACTATCCAATAATTAAATGCTATTTGTGAGATGACCAGAAGAAACAACCTCCACAATGCTCAAGACATGGTGGCATCATTGGTAAGTGGCCTGCTTCACAATTCAGAGGCCTAGTGTTCAAATCCCAGTGAAGTCTACATTTTCTAGATAATACAATCCAATAATTAAATGCTATTTGTGAGATGACCAGAAGAAACAACCTCCACAATGCTCAAGACATGGTGGCTCCATTGGTAAGTACCCTGCTTCACAATTCAGAGGCCTACTGTTCAAATCCAAGTGAAGTTTACATTTTCTAGATTATACAATCCAATAATTTAATGCTTTTCGTGACATGTACAGAAGAAACCACCTCCACAATGCTCAAGACATGGTGGCCACATTGGTACTTGGCCTGCTTCACAATTCAGAGGCCTAGTGTTCAAATCCCAGTGAAGTTTACATTTTCGAGATAATACAATCCAATAATTAAATGCTATTTATGACATGACCAGAAGAAACAAACTCCACAATGCTCAAGACATGGTGGCCACATTGGTGAGTGGCCTGCTTCACAATTCAGAGGCTTAGTGTTCAAATCCCAGTGAAGTTTACATTTTCGAGATAATACAATCCAATAATTAAAGGCTATTCGTGACATGACCAGAAGAAACAACCTCCACAATACTCAAGACACGGTGGCCACATTGGTAAGTGGCCTGCTTCACAATTAAGAGGCCTAGTGTTCAAATCCCAGTGAAGTTTACATTTTCTAGATAATACAATCCAATAATTAAATGCTATTCGTGACATGACCAGAAGAAACAACCTCCACAATGCTCAAGACGTGGTAGCCACATTGGTAAGTATCCTGCTTCACAATTCGGCAGCCTACTGTTCAAATCCCAGTGAAGTTTACATTTTCTAGATTATACAATCCAATAATTAAATGCTATTCGTGAGATGACCAGAAGAAACAACCCTGAGAATGCTCCAGACATGGTGTCCACATTGGTAAGTGGCCTGCTTCACAATTCAGAGGCCTAGTGTTCAAATCCCAGTGAAGTTTACATTTTCTAGATTATACTATCCAATAATTAAATGCTATTCGTGAGATGACCAGAGGAAACAACCTCCACAGTGCTCAAGACATGGTGGCCACATTGGCAAGTGGCCTGCTTCTCAATTCAAAGGCCTACTGTTCAAATCCCAGTGAAGTTTACATTTTCTAGATAATACAATCCGATAACTAAAGGCTATTCGTGACATGACCAGAAGAAACAACCTCCACAATACTCAAGACACGGTGGCCACATTGGTAAGTGGCCCGCTTCACAATTAAGAGGCCTAGTGTTCAAATCCCAGTGAAGTTTACATTTTCTAGATAATACAATCCAATAATCAAATGCTATTCGTGACATGACCAGAAGAAACAACCTCCACAATGCTCAAGACATGGTGGCCACATTGGTAAGTGGCCTGCTTCACAATTCAGAGGCCTAGTGTTCAAATCCCAGTGAAGTTTACATTTTCTAGATTATACTATCCAATAATTAAATGCTATTCGTGAGATGACCAGAGGAAACAACCTCCACAATGCTCAAGACATGGTGGCCACATTGGTAAGTGGTCTGCTTCACAATTCAGAGGCCTACTGTTCAAATCCCAGTGAAGTTTACATTTTCTAGATTATACTATCCAATAATTCAATGCTATTCGTGAGATGTCCAGAGGAAACAACCTCCACAGTGCTCAAGACATGGTGGCCACATTGGTAAGTGGCCTGCTTCACAATTCAGGGGCCTACTGTTCAAATCCCAGTGAAGTTTACATTTTCTAGATTATACAATCCAATAATTAAATCCCATTCGTGAGATGACCAGAAGAAACAACCACCACAATGCTCAAGACATGGTGGCCACATTAGCAAGTGGCCTGCTTCACAATTCAGAGGCCTAGTGTTCAAATCCCAGTGAAGTTTACATTTTCTAGATAATACAATCCGATAACTAAAGGCTATTCGTGACATGACCAGAAGAAACAACCTCCACAATACTCAAGACACGGTGGCCACATTGGTAAGTGGCCTGCTTCACAATTAAGAGGCCTAGTGTTCAAATCCCAGTGAAGTTTACATTTTCTAGATAATACAATCCAATAATTAAATGCTATTCGTGACATGACCAGAAGAAACAACCTCCACAATGCTCAAGACATGGTGGCCACATTGGCAAGTACCCTGCTTCACAATTCGGCAGCCTACTGTTCAAATCCCAGTGAAGTTTACATTTTCTAGATTATACAATCCAATAATTAAATGCTATTCGTCAGATGACCAGAAGAAACAACCCTGAGAATGCTCCAGACATGGTGGCCACATTGGTAAGTGGCCTGCTTCACAATTCAGAGGCCTAGTGTTCAAATCCCAGTGAATTTTACATTTTCTAGATTATACAATCCAATAATTAAATGCTATTTGTTAGATGACCAGAAGAAACAACCTCCACAATGTTCAAGACATGGTGGCCACATTGGTAAGTACCCTGCTTCACAATTCAGAGGCCTAGTGTTCAAATCCCAGTGAAGTTTACATTTTCTAGATAATACAATCCAATAATTAAATGCTATTTGTTAGATGACCAGAAGAAACAACCTCCACAATGCCCGGGACATGGTGGCCACATTGGTAAGTACCCTGCTTCACAATTCAGAGGCCTAGTGTTCAAATCCCAGTGAAGTTTACATTTTCTAGATTGTACTATCCAATAATTAAATGCTATTCGTGAGATGACCAGAAGAAACAACCTCCACAATGCTCAAGACATGGTGGCCTATTTGGTAAGTGGCCTGCTTCACAGTTCAGAGGTCTACTGTTCAAATCCCAGTGAAGTTTACATTTTCTAGATTATACTATTCAATAATTAAATCCCATTCGTGAGATGACCAGAAGAAACAACCTCTACAATGCTCAAGACATGGTGGCCACATTGGTGAGTGGCCTGCTTCAAAATTCAGAGGCCTAGTGTTCAAATCCCAGTGAAGTTTACATTTTCTAGATTATACAATCCAATAATTAAATGCTATTCGTGACATGACCAGAAGAAACAACCTCCACAATGCTCAAGACATGGTGGCCACATTGGTAAGTAGCCTGCTTCACAATTCAGAGGCCTAGTGTTCAAATCCCAGTGAAGTTTACATTTTCTAGATTATACTATCCAATAATTAAATCCCATTCGTGAGATGACCAGAAGAAACAACCCTGAGAATGCTCAAGACATTGTGGCCACATTGGTAAGTGGCCTGTTTCACAATTCAGAGGCCTACTGTTCAAATCCCAGTGAAGTTTACATTTTCTAGATTATGCTATCCAATAATTAAATGCTATTCGTGAGATGACCAGAGGAAACAACCTCCACAATGCTCAAGACATGGTGGCCACATTGGTAAGTGGCCTGCTTCACAATTCAGAGGCCTACTGTTCAAATCCCAGTGAAGTTTATATTTTCTAGATTATACATCCAATAATTAAATCCCATTCGTGAGATGACCAGAAGAAACAACCTCCAGAATGCTCAAGACATGGTGGCCACATTGGTAAGTGGCCTGCTTCACAATTCAGTGGCCTACTGTTCAAATCCCAGTGAAGTTTACATTTTCTAGATTATACTATCCAATAATTAAATCCCTTTCGTGAGATGACCAGAAGAAACAACCCTGAGAATGCTCAAGACATGGTGGCCACATTGGCAAGTGGCCTGCTTCACAATTCAGAGGCCTAGTGTTCAAATCCCAGTGAAGTTTACATTTTCTAGATTATACAATCCAATAATTAAATGCTATTTGTGAGATGACCAGAAGAAACAACCTTCACAATGCTCACGACATTGTGGCCACATCGGTAAGTACCCTGCTTCACAATTCAGAGGCCTACTGTTCAAATCAGAGGGAAGTTTACATTTTCTAGATAATACTATCCAATAATTAAATGCCATTCGTGAGATGACCAGAAGAAACAACCTCCACAATGCTCAAGACATGGTGGCCACATTGGTAAGTGGCCTGCTTCACAATTCAGAGGCCTAGTGTTCAAATCCCAGTGAAGTTTACATTTTCTAGATTATACAATCCAATAATTAAACGCTATGAGTGACATGACCAGAAGAAACAACCTCCGCAATGCTCAAGACATGGTGGCCACATTGGCCACAATGCTCAAGACATGCTTCACAGTTCAGAGGCCTAGTGTTCAAATCCCAGTGAAGTTTACATTTTCTAGATTATACTATCCAATAATTAAATGCTATTCGTGAGATGACCAGAGGAAACAACCTCCACAGTGCTCAAGACATGGTGGCCACATTGGTAAGTGGCCTGCTTCACAATTCAGAGGCCTACTGTTCAAATCCCAGTGAAGTTTACATTTTCTAGATTATACTATCCAATAATTAAATCCCATTTGTGAGATGACCAGAAGAAACAACCCTGAGAATGCTCAAGACATGGTGGCCACATTGGTAAGTGGCCTGTTTCACAATTCAGAGGCCTACTGTTCAAATCCCAGTGAAGTTTACATTTTCTAGATAATACAATCCAATAATTAAATGCTATTTGTTAGATGACCAGAAGAAACAACCTCCACAATGCTCAAGACATGGTGGCCACATTGGTAAGTGGCCTGCTTCACAATTCAGAGGCCTAGATTTCAAATCCCAGTGAAGTTCACATTTTCTAGATTATACAATCCAATAATTAAATGCTATTCGTGACATGACCAGAAGAAACAACCTCCACAATGCTCAAGACATGGTGGCCACATTGGTAAGTGGCCTGCTTCACAATTCAAAGGCCTAGTGTTCAAATCCCAGTGAAGTTTACATTTTCTAGATTATACTATCCAATAATTAAATCCCATTCGTGAGATGACCAGAAGAAACAACCCTGAGAATGCTCAAGACATTGTGGCCACATTGGTAAGTGGCCTGTTTCACAATTCAGAGGCCTACTGTTCAAATCCCAGTGAAGTTTACATTTTCTAGATTATGCTATCCAATAATTAAATGCTATTCGTGAGATGACCAGAGGAAACAACCTCCACAATGTTCAAGACATGGTGGCCACATTGGTAAGTGGCCTGCTTCACAATTCAGAGGCCTACTGTTCAAATCCCAGTGAAGTTTATATTTTCTAGATTATACATCCAATAATTAAATCCCATTCGTGAGATGACCAGAAGAAACAACCTCCAGAATGCTCAAGACATGGTGGCCACATTGGTAAGTGGCCTGCTTCACAATTCAGTGGCCTACTGTTCAAATCCCAGTGAAGTTTACATTTTCTAGATTATACTATCCAATAATTAAATCCCATTCGTGAGATGACCAGAAGAAACAACCCTGAGAATGCTCCAGACATGGTGGCCACATTGGTAAGTGGCCTGCTTCACAATTCAGAGGCCTAGTGTTCAAATCCCAGTGAAGTTTACATTTTCTAGATTATACAATCCAATAATTAAATGCTATTTGTGAGATGACCAGAAGAAACAACCTTCACAATGCTCACGACATTGTGGCCACATCGGTAAGTACCCTGCTTCACAATTCAGAGGCCTACTGTTCAAATCAGAGGGAAGTTTACATTTTCTAGATAATACAATCCAATAATTAAATGCCATTCGTGAGATGACCAGAAGAAACAACCTCCACAATGCTCAAGACATGGTGGCCACATTGGTAAGTGGCCTGCTTCACAATTCAGAGGCCTAGTGTTCAAATCCCAGTGAAGTTTACATTTTCTAGATTATACAATCCAATAATTAAACGCTATGAGTGACATGACCAGAAGAAACAACCTCCACAATGCTCAAGACATGGTGGCCACATTGGCCACAATGCTCAAGACATGCTTCACAGTTCTGAGGCCTAGTGTTCAAATCCCAGTGAAGTTTACATTTTCTAGATTATACTATCCAATAATTAAATGCTATTCGTGAGATGACCAGAGGAAACAACCTCCACAGTGCTCAAGACATGGTGGCCACATTGGTAAGTGGCCTGCTTCACAATTCAGAGGCCTACTGTTCAAATCCCAGTGAAGTTTACATTTTCTAGATTATACTATCCAATAATTAAATCCCATTTGTGAGATGACCAGAAGAAACAACCCTGAGAATGCTCAAGACATGGTGGCCACATTGGTAAGTGGCCTGCTTCACAATTCAGAGGCCTAGTGTTCAAATCCCAGTGAAGTTTACATTTTCTAGATTATACAATCCAATAATTAAATGCTATTCATGACATGACCAGAAGAAACAACCTCCACAATGCTCAAGACATGGTGGCCACATTGGTAAGTGGCCTGCTTCACAATTCAGAGGCCTAGTGTTCAAATCCCAGTGAAGTTTACATTTTCTAGATTATACTATCCAATAATTAAATGCTATTCGTGAGATGACCAGAGGAAACAACCTCCACAATGCTCAAGACATGGTGGCCACATTGGTAAGTGGTCTGCTTCACAATTCAGAGGCCTACTGTTCAAATCCCAGTGAAGTTTACATTTTCTAGATTATACTATCCAATAATTAAATTCCATTCGTTAGATGACCAGAAGAAACAACCTCCACAATGCTCAAGACATGGTGGCCACATTGGCAAGTGGCCTGCTTCACAATTAAGAGGCCTAGTGTTCAAATCCCAGTGAAGTTTACATTTTCTAGATAATACTATCCAATAATTAAATGCTATTCTTGACATGACCAGAAGAAACAACCTCCACAATGCTGACGACATGGTGGCCACATTGGTAAGTGGCCTGCTTCACAATTCAGAGGCCTAGTGTTCAAATCCCAGTGAAGTTTACATTTTCTAGATTATACAATCCAATAATTAAATGCTATTCGTGACATGACCAGAAGAAACAACCTCCACAATGCTCAAGACATGGTGGCCACATTGGCAAGTACCCTGCTTCACAATTCGGCAGCCTAGTGTTCAAATCCCAGTGAACTTTACATTTTCGAGATTATACAATCCAATAATTAAATGCTATTCGTCAGATGACCAAAAGAAACAACCCTGAGAATGTTCCAGACATGGTGGCCACATTGGTAAGTGGCCTGCTTCACAATTCAGAGGCCTAGTGTTCAAATCTCAGTGAAGTGTATATTTTCAAGATTATACAATCCAATAATTAAATGCTATTTGTTAGATGACCAGAAGAAACAACCTCCACAATGTTCAAGACATGGTGGCCAATTGGTAAGTACCCTGCTTCACAATTCAGAGGCCCAGTGTTCAAATCCCAGTGAAGTTTACATTTTCTAGATAATACAATCCAATAATTAAATGCTATTTGTTAGATGACCAGAAGAAACAACCTCCACAATGCTCAAGACATGGTGGCCACATTGGTAAGTACCCTGCTTCACAATTCAGAGGCCTAGTGTTCAAATCCCAGTGAAGTTTACATTTTCTAGATTGTACTGTCCAATAATTAAATGCTATTCGTGAGATGACCAGAAGAAACAACCTCCACAATGCTCAAGACATGGTGGCCATATTGGTAAGTGGCCTGCTTCACAATTCAGAGGTCTACTGTTCAAATCCCAGTGAAGTTTACATTTTCTAGATTATACTATCCAATAATTAAATCCCATTCGTGAGATGACCAGAAGAAACAACCTCCACAATGCTCAAGACATGGTGGCCACATTGGTGAGTGGCCTGCTTCAAAATTCAGAGGCCTAGTGTTCAAATCCCAGTGAAGTTTACATTTTCTCGATAATACAATCCAATAATTCAATGCTATTTGTGAGATGACCAGAAGAAACAACCTCTACAATGCTCAAGACATGGTGGCCACATTGGTAATTGGCCTGCTTCACAATTCAGAGGCCTAGTGTTCAAATCCCAGTGAAGTTTACATTTTCTAGATTATACAATCCAATAATTAAATGCTATTTCTGGGATGACCAGAAGAAACAACCTTCACAATGCACAAGACATGGTGGCCACATTGGTAAGTACCCTGCTTCACAATTCAGAGGCCTAGTGTTCAAATCCCAGTGAAGTTTACATTTTCAAGATTATACAATCCATTAATTCAATGCTATTTGTTAGATGACCAGAAGAAACAACCTCCACAATGCTCAAGACACAGTGGCCACATTGGTAAGTTGCCTGCTGCACAATTCAGAGGCCTAGTGTTCAAATCCCAGTGAAGTTTACATTTTCTAGATTATACTATCCAATAATTAAATGCTATTCGTGACATGACCAGAAGAAACAACCTCCACCATGCTCAAGACATGGTGGCCACATTGGTAAGTGGCCTGCTGCACAATTCAGAGGCCTAGTGTTCAAATCCCAGTGAAGTTTACATTTTCTAGATTATACTATCCAATAATTAAATGCTATTCGTGAAATGACCAGAAGAAACAACCTCCAAAATGCTCAAGACATGGTGGCCACATTGGTTAGTGGCCTGCTTCACAATTCAGAGGCCCAGTGTTCAAATCCCAGTGAAGTTTACATTTTCAAGATTATACTATCTAATAATTAAATGCTATTTGTGAGATGACCAGAAGAAACAACCCCCACAATGCTCAAGACATGGTGGCCACATTGGTAAGTGGCCTGCTTCACAATTCAGAGGCCTAGTGTTCAAATCCCAGTGAAGTCTACATTTTCTAGATAATACAATCCAATAATTAAATGCTATTCGTGAGATGACCAGAAGAAACAACCTCCACAATGCTCAAGACATGGTGGCCACATTGGTAAGTGCCCTGCTTCACAATTCAGAGGCCTACTGTTCAAATCCCAGTGAAGTTTACATTTTCTAGATTATACAATCCAATAATTTAATGCTTTTCGTGACATGTACAGAAGAAACCACCTCCACAATGCTCAAGACATGGTGGCCACATTGGTACTTGGCCTGCTTCACAATTCAGAGGCCTAGTGTTCAAATCCCAGTGAAGTTTACATTTTCTAGATAATACAATCCAATAATTAAATGCTATTCATGACATGACCAGAAGAAACAACCTCCACAATGCTCAAGACATGGTGGCCACATTGGTGAGTGGCCTGCTTCACAATTCAGAGGCTTAGTGTTCAAATCCCAGTGAAGTTTACATTTTCGAGATAATACAATCCAATAATTAAATGCTATTCGGACATGACCAGAAGAAACAACCTCCACAATGCTCAAGACGTGGTAGCCACATTGGTAAGTATCCTGCTTCACAATTCGGCAGCCTACTGTTCAAATCCCAGTGAAGTTTACATTTTCTAGATTATACAATCCAATAATTAAATGCTAATAGTGAGATGACCAGAAGAAACAACCCTGAGAATGGTCCAGACATGGTGTCCACATTGGTAAGTGGCCTGCTTCACAATTCAGAGGCCTAGTGTTCAAATCCCAGTGAAGTTAACATTTTCTAAATAATACAATCCAACAATTAAATGCTATTCGTGAGATGACCTGAAGAAACAACCTCCACAATGCTCAAGACATGGTGGCCACATTGGTAAGTGGCCCGCTTCACAATTCAGAGGCCTAGTGTTCAAATCTCAGTGAAGTGTACATTTTCCAGATTATACTATCCAATAATTAAATGCTATTCGTGAGATGACCAGAAGAAACAACCTCGACAACGCTCCAGAAATGGTGGCCACATTGGTAAGTGGCCTGCTTCACAATTCGGCAGCCTAGTGTTCAAATCTCAGTGAAGTTTACATTTTCTAGATAATACAATCCAATAATTAAATGCTATTTGTGAGATGACCAGAAGAAACAACCTCCACAATGCTCAAGACATGGTGGCCACATTGGTAAGTGGCCTGCTTCACAATTCAGATGTCTACTGTTCAAATCCCAGTGAAGTTAACATTTTCTAGATAATACAATCCAATAATTAAATGCTATTTGTGAGATGACCAAAAGAAACAACCTCCATAATGCTCAAGACATGGTGGCCACATTGGTATGTGGCCTGCTTCACAATTCAGAGGCCTAGTGTTCAAATCCCAGTGAAGTTCACATTTTCTAGATTATACAATCCAATAATTAAATGCTATTCGTGACATGACCAGAAGAAACAACCTCCACAATGCTCAAGACATGGTGGCCGCATTGGTAAGTGGCCTGCTTCACAATTCAGAAGCCTAGTGTTCAAATCCCAGTGAAGTTTACATTTTCTAGATAATACAATCCAATAACTAGAATTCGTGTCGCAAGCGGAACGAAAGGAAGTGCCTGTGGAAGTATGTGATAGAGGCTCTTAATTATTTTCTAACCAGTGTTTGTTTTGATGGCAAATTTTTGGTTGATTTATATTTTAATTCTACAATAACAGGGTGTTTCCAATAATATAATATAACAATATTTGACATGTTTGATTTGCCCCCCCCCCTGTTTAATTTCAAATTTTGAGTTTTTGATGGTGGCCATTTTGTGGCTGTCATCTTGGATTTCTGCACATCTTCATAGTCCACATCCTGGTCATGGCACCAACTCTGAGAAATGAACATCAAAACGTGTGTTGACTGTATTGGGTCTTGTTCAAATGTCGTTAACATTAATAGATAAAATGTGATGCTATTGTGACAGTGACTTAAGGCCTAACTGTTGACTTATTTCTTTAATATTTTTCCTCAATATTTCAAAAAGTACAAAATATCCATCAATCAAATCATGAGAAGACACAACTAGACTTTACAGGTTAACATTAATAAATAAAATGTGATGCTATTGTGACAGTGACTTAAGGCCTTTGAAAATCAATGGCTCAGAAATTGACCGTGTAGCAACTACAAAATTCATAGGTGTATTGCTGGATGAAAAATTATGTTGGGACAAGCACATACAATATATCAAACCTAAGATTGGTAAGGGAATTGGAATCTTATGCAAAGCCCGAAAAACACTAACTAAAGAGGCTCTTATTTCACTTTATTTTTGTTTTATTTACCCATATCTTGCATACTGCATTGAAATCTGGGGAACAGCAGCACAAACTTACCTATCAACTTTAATAAAGCTTAAAAGAAAGCTATTAGGGTTATCTCATCAGCTAGTTTTAGAGCGAGCACTGAACCTCTATTCAAACAGCTCAAATTTCTTAATCTTCATCAGTTATATCAGAAGTCAATAACATTATTCATGTACAAATTTGTTAAAGGTTTTCTTCCAGAGATATTCAAGGATATGTTTAGAAAAAATAGTGATGTCTCAAGCAGAGTGACAAGAAATTCCTCTAAGTTTAGCATTCATTTTTGTAAAACTGAACTATACAAGAGATCAATTAAAGTTGTGGGACCAAAAATATGGAATCAGGTTGAGGATAGAATTAATCACCACTGCAGTATTGAAAGTTTTAAGAGGAGAATACATAAATATCTTCTTGAAAATAGCATTATATCATTCTGAACTAATAAAAGGAACAGATGCTACATTTTGTTATCTTTAGGGCTCTCTAGGAATCTTGCTTGGGTCTCCCGTCTCTCCTAAAATAGGAGAGTTAATTGATCCGCGTTCCCAGGGAGTCACAGTATAATGAAAAACAGTTACATTATATATTGTGCAATTGATAATTTAGTGACTTTATCATATGATCTGAAACATCAAGTGTTAACTTTATTGTATAATGGTATTGTCACCAGTCAAAGCAGTTCATGAATTGTACCCTTGAATTTGTATTATGTTTTTTTTATTTATTTTAATAATCATAGACCACCTCATAGTGAACATAAATGTATTTAATCAACAAATCTCTCTCTTCCTTACTTGCTATAACCTATTTTCTTACTTTCTTAATCACCATCATATATCATTACAACCATTTATCATAGTTTTCTGATTATTCACTCGTATATTTTGTATATTATATAAATATTTGATGGTGAGGAGTCCAATATAGAGTATAATTGGACGAAGAAAAGCTATATTGGACGAGGCGCTTGCGCCAAGTCCAATATAGTTTTTCTGAGTCCAATTATACTCTATATTGGACGATGTACCATCTAATATTTGTTATATTCTCCATAAATGAACCCACTTTTAAAGCAATAGGTTTAAACACTTTGACTGTGCTGGAAAGCCAGTTTGTGTTTCTTTTGGTTAAATGCAGAATTCTCTTCAAAATGTATCTCGTCAAATTTCAGCAATGGGTAGCCACAAAAATATAAAATTCACATATTCTGATTCTGTATTCTATAACCAAGAAGCATCTTTATATTTGATATTTTTTATTTCAATTTTATAGCACAATGTTTTTCTTTAAACATTGGCATTTACGCGAAAAATGGGTGAAAAAGTGCATTTTTTGTCACTCAATGTCATACCATGGTCCCATAACCTATGTAAGCAATGTTCCATTTGCTTAATGTTGTTGTCCTGATCAATACGCAACTTTTGACATCATTTGTGTTTTTCTGTGTCTTCCCATTGACATGCAATTAATTTTTTACAAAAATTGAAAAACACAATTTTTTTTCTAGCTGTTGCTGCAGCAGGGCACAGCAGAAGGTGTTTCCTCTCAGGTCCTCCCTCACGGACCTATAACATGGCAATAAAACTCCTCACTGCACAATATAACTTCTCACTGTCCAATATAACTTTTCACTGTCCAATATAACTTTTTCTCTGCCTAATACAGCAAGGATATTATCCAAGAATACTCGCTTGTGATTGGCTGACTCAATCCAAGTGGAGAATATATTATATTATTTCTTCCTTCCTTGCTATAATCTATATTATTCTATTGTCTAGCTAAGTGTATTTTTTTTCTTCTTTTCTTCTTTATTTTATTGTATTTATTTATCTTTATGTTTGCTTCAAATAACATTCTTTCCAAATATACCGCAATGACTCACTCTTAAACTCTTAAACTTATAGCCTGCTTCTATAATTATTTGTACTTGTATTTGTATTTGCATTTGGTTAAATTCCTGACTTTGACATTCTCATATTGGTAAAGGCACATATAATTTTGTAATTATCTGCCTACCATTTTTTTAAAACTAATGCAATATCAATAGATTATCACCTAATGTACTATTAATGGTCAATAAACTTGAAACTTGAAACTAACTGTTGACTTATTTTTTTAATATTTTTCCTCAATATTTCAAAAAGTACAAAATATCTATCAATCGAATCATGAGAAGACACAACTAGACTTTACAGGCTATATGTATGCCAAATTTCATCCAAGGACCTGCAGCACAGTCACGGAGGCTTTGAATGCTGGGGTTTGGGAGCGGGTATGGTTTTAAGGAAAAAAGTAAAATGACCAAGGGACAGAGGGCAGGAGGACACTAACTCCATCCAGAGTGCTGGGCTGAGAAACTCCCTGCTTGAGCAAAGATTTATCAGTCCTGGATCGAAACTCTGATCCATTTTTGTTGCATTCACATAGGTGTTTTTTGTTTTATATTTGTATGTTTTTTGTTCATGTTATTTTGGTCATCCAATTTACAAAATTAATGTGTCCTCATGCAGTCTATCCTGCTTTCAGCGACGTGAAGACCTACATTGATTTTTAGAATAGTCGGCAGGCTTATGATATCAATCAAAACATTAAGGGGTAAAATGTCTATATTCCCAGACCTTGTCCTCAAATTTCACTGATGAAAATGACTGATTAATCAGTTACATAAATTACCAATTAACCTTTAGTCTCATAAGCAGGGAGGTTTCTAAATCTCAATTGGCAGTGCAGTGACTGCAAATTGTGAGATATCAGGTCACCTACACCCCATTCGGACAGCAGTTTCAATCATCCTTTACTGTGTCCTCCTCCGGTCCTATTTATCTACCAAGTACATAAATACAAGACGTAATAATCATCCATTCTAAAGATTGTCAGGAATACAATTCATCTGTTTTTCATTGATTCAGTAGTTTAGTCAGATGACAGTCAAGTATGGTGAGATATGGAACCATCTGTTGAAATTAGATCTGAATAGAATTACGAAAAAGATTTTTTTGTGGGACAGGGCAGCCGGCACAGACCTCTAATTGGAATTACTTGTTTTCCTCGAGATCTGTGTGAGTCTCGCTGCGAGACTCTCTCAAGTCTTTTACATCGATATCTACCTGCATGTGGCTAACTCCTGTACGTTCCCCTTGCGACACCATTCCTAGTTTGCATACAATTTGGAGCTGGCTGTGGCCAGTGATGCATTTATGAGGGGTCAATTACATGTAATCTTGATTAAGAAATGGCAATTAAATGTAGAAGAATTATGTTTCAAGAAAAGTTGAACGATTTTCAATTAGTCTGATGTGATACCAAGCTTGATAAGCATAGACATACATTAATTTACTTAATTTATAAATTGGCGTTTAAAATTCCAAAGAACATGTGAATTTGAGAGAGAGAGGCTTTGTGGCCAATTTCGTTGCTGTGTTATTGGGTCTTCAAAATTGAGGGCAAAGTTTGAAGTTGTGAGTGAGAATTTCAATGAAAGAAAAAAGGGATTTCCGGTAAAAGACGCTACCGAACGATCGAAAATAGAGGGTTTTAATTGACAGTCGGAGTGGAAATGGTTGAATTACTTCAGGGAGGTTCTTAACTAGGTTGTGTGAAAATTTGGTGAAGATCCAATGATTCTAAACGGCTAAAATGAGCCTTCAAAGATTCACACCTTTTCCGAACAATAGACCAGCATCGACACTGTATAAAAATATATATATATATGCATTTTCAACGAATTCTCGGCAATGAATAAAGATATCTCCATGAAACAACGAAATAATATAGTTCAAGAATTCAGGATTCTAAAGAGCCTAAACTTTTTATTTTAGCTCCAATAGAAGTGTCCGAAAAACTATCAAACCTTTTCGGCCAATCAGAGGGCAGTAAGGCAATCATAAACAGTTCTATTTCCTGTCCCCACAGCGCGAAATTCAAGGTTCCAATCGATCTGTAGAGTCCTTTTCTAGCAAATTTGTGAGCATGACTGCAGGAGTAAGTGAGCATGCTTGACATTGTGAATACCCATATGTGACATTTAAGAAGATTAAGTGCCAATGCCGACACTTTTTCATGGCCAAATTGGTCTTAGAAAGGCCAAAAACATCACCAAAGTTTGGATCCCTTCCAGCCACCTCAAGGCCAACTTGTACGGAAACAAAAGGAAGTGCTGGCACTTCGTGCCTGGCACTTCCTAATTAAATGCTATTTGTTAGATGACCAGAAGAAACAACCTCCACAATGCTCAAGACATGGTGGCCACATTGGTAAGTGGCCTGCTTCACAATTCAGAGGCCTAGTGTTCAAATCCCAGTGAAGTTAACATTTTCTAGATTGTACTATTAGTAGGGGGCGCTAAGCAAAAAATCGTTACGGAGTGGATAAAGCTACGAAACTTGGCAGGAATGAAGCTGAGGATCTAAGCTTTAATTTTTTCCTAAGCTCCAAAAATTCTTTTGAGTGGAGCTGTTTCAAAAATGCGTTTCCATGGCAACAAGTCACTGAAATTTAACAGGTTCCAGAAAACACATAAATTTATTACAAAATTTACAAAAAATGAGATATAAGCAAAATAACTTGGATTATCATTAACAGTATGGGGCCGCATTAATTTATAATATTAATGTCAAATTTGTTATTGTCAGTTGCCATGGAGATGGACTGCAAAATCAAAATATTGCATTTTTTTAAAACTAATGTCTCTTTCATTACACATTATGGCTAGCCTATGTCAGTCAGACAAGGACTCAGTACATGCTAAAAACCCTACACCACTTACCTTTAATTATGGTAAATTTGGGAAACACGGTTCTTTAAATAAATCCATGAAATATGTTACTATGGTAATAAGTTAGTTTATGCAATTTATGAATTTGAAAATTGATTTGCACATATCAAGAGAACTCTAGTATCTAAAGACTTAATTTTTGGCAAATGGGCCACCTCTATGATATATGATGCATGACAGTATTGTTTATCAAATTAAGACAGGTGGTTGCCATGGTTACTGGTATTATTTATCTTAAAAATCGCCAAAATCAACTTTATTATTGCTCAACCGTGTGTTCTTCCTTTATTCATGTATAATGACAAGGTATTGTTGTTTAAGCATTTTCATAGTTCTAATGAGATTTACACATTTCCAAGTTGGTTTCCATAGCAACCAAACAAATGACCAGTTTCTGGCAAGAAGCCAATAAATGTCAAGAAAATTATCATACACGGAGCACAGATATTTCCCATTTGGTATTTAAAAATACCTTGTGCCCTATAGTAAAGTTAGTCTGATGTAGTACTGGGGTTGAGGATAGCACAATGTAGATATTGGTTGCCATGGTTACCTGTGGTCCAATTATGTTAGTTGTAAAAACTTGACATTTGGCCAAACATGGACTTACATTTTGGTCATATCTCGACTCACAAATGGAATTTATGCTAGCATTATGGATCATATGAAAGGTCATATTATCCCTATTCAGGTGAAGAGCAGAAATTGTGACCTTCTGTCACTGGTCCCTATATGATAATTGATATATCATTGAAGGTTGGGTCATTTTTTTGGCGTAGGCCTATACACTATAAAGGCTGGACATTGCATGAAAAGATTTCATGTAAATTTTTCCAAAACAAACGACGTCCTCACATTTACGATAAATGTCCCAGTGCAATATTGTTCTCTGGTAAGTTGGCCATCTCATGAATGCTGATCAAAGCCTTTCATTGTTTCTATAGTTTATGACCCATTTTATTACATAGAAGAGTCATACAAATGTGACTTTTTATGCAACTGTTTTCTTTCATCATTAGGCCTTAAGGCCAAAATTTGCCATTATCGTTACAGAGTGGATAAAGATACAAAACTTGTCAGAAATGAATCTGAGGATCTAAGCTTTAATTTTTTCCTAAGCTCCAAAAACATTTTTAAATGGAGCTGTTTCAAAAATGCGTTTCCATGGCAACAAGTCACTGAAATTTTACAGTTTCCAGAAAAGATATCATTTTCCCATAAAATTCACGAAAAATTAGATATCAGCAAATTATCTAGGATTATCAAGTGATGGGCCACATTAATTTCTTATATCAAATCCAAATTTGTTGTCTTTAGTTGCCATGGAGGTGGACCACAAAATCAAAATATTGCATTTTTTAACGACTATTGTCTATTTCATTACATATTATGGCTAATCTATATTAATGAGATGAGGACTGAATACATGCTAAAAACCCAGAACCATTTATCAATAATTATGGTAAATTTGGGATGTGCTGGGGTATTTGTTTATCATATTATTGAGGTTGGTTACCATGGTTTCCATTGTTATCTATCTTAAAAACCAACAAAATTTACTGTATTATTGCTGAATTTTGCAGACTCTGGTTTATCAATATATAATGACAAGGATTTGTTGCTTAAATATTTTCATTGTCCTAAGGAGATTTACATATTTCCAAATTGGTTTCCATAGCAACGTAAGTTCACCAATTTCTGGTAAGCAGGGTAAGAAGGTCATAAATATATCAATGTCAAGAAAATTATTGTAGATGAAAAGTTCTCATTTGGCGGTTAAAGTACTGCCCTTGGTATTTTCATATGTAATAAGGTTGGGATTGATATCATGTGGATATTTGTTGCCATGGTTACCTGCGATCCAAGGATGCTATGCGGTCAAATGTCCCATTCAAACTTGGCCTAAAATGGACCGTTTAGGTCATATCTCAACTTAGAAATGGAATTTTGCTAGTATTATGGGTCATATGAAAGGTAACATTGTCATCCTTCAGATGAAGAGCAGACAGTGTGTCTATCCTTCACTGGCCTTGATATAAGTGATATACCTATGCAGTTGGGTAATTTTTTGCTTATGGGCTTGATATTGCAGGTAAAAGTTTCATATAAATTTTTCCAACACAACAACTTCGATACATTAAAGATAAAGTTCCCTGTGCAAAATTGTTCTCTGGTAAGCAGCACAGTGAGCATCTCTTTACATGTGATGCAGATCTATGTCTTGCATTGTTTCTATATCTTTTATGACACATTTTGTTATCTGGAAGAGTGTTGAAATGTGATTTTTGATGCAACTGTTTTTCTTTCATCATTACCAACGTTTCGCTCATTGCCCTGCAAGTTACAAAATACATATGTAGTCACGAAATTTGACTCAAATTTGTGAAATAGAAGTTGATTCCATTGCAAAATTTGTGTATATTTCTATGCTCTGATTGTCCCGCAAAAGATAGAGAGATCTTTCAGAATGAACAAAGGTGTTGAGAAGTAAACCCGAAAAGATGAAGAAGAGTTCTCACAAAATGACCAAGGAAAAAAGTCCATATGTTAAAATGGCTCATTTCACAGCCTCGACAGACGTCTACAGAGTCTACTGATGGCCTGTTTAGGGTCCTCTGAGACGTCTGTAGGGGCTCCTTTTATGGGTCCCTGGACCGTCTATAGGTGTTCAGTTTAGGGTAGATTGAGACGTCTGTAAAGGCTCATTTTATTTGATATTCAGACTGTCTGTGGGCAATAGATAAGTCAGTGTTACAGACTCCAATCAGATACCAATTAACAATATTCTGTGGTCTAGAGATGTCTGCATATTATGATTTTCAGTGATTGGTCTGAATGCCTCAGGCATTACGTCTGCAAATGTTCTAATATGGCATAACATAGACTGTCCACCAATTTTGAAATGGCATTTTTTCATTGTCAGTTGTCAAAGCGCCCCAATTATGTCATTTCAAATATTATTGCTTCAATATAAGGCATACAATTTGATTCAAAATCTCATTTTTCTTACATATGAATACCAATTTGAAATGGCATTTTTGTGTGGGTTCCTTTTTTTTTCACAATCACAATGTATAATGTGAGAGGAGTTTCCAAGTTTTAGAGTTCTGTCCTCTTCCAATTTTATAAATTGCATGTTTTCTTCTGTTAATAGTGGGGTAGTCTTTAAACTATCCTCAAGCAATCAGAGCATAAAAATAAACACAAATGGTCAAATGGAATTAACTTCTAATTCACAAATTTTTGTCCAGTTACGTGAATATTTTTTAACTGACCGGGAGATGAGCGAAACGTTGGTCATGATGAAAGAAAAACGGTTGCATAAAAAAATCACATTTTCACCACTCTTCCAGATAACAAAAGGTGTCATAAAAGATATAGAAAAAATGAAAGGCTTTGATCTGCATTAACATTAATAAGATGCCCACTGCCCAGCTTGCCTGGGAACAATTTTGCTCATGGAACTTTATCTTTAATTTATCAACGTTGTAGTGTTGGAAAAATGAACTTAAAACTTTCACAATCCATGTCAAGGCTGTAAGCAAAAAGTGACCCAACTTGCATAGGTATATCACTTATCATATCAACGACCAGTGAAAGATAGACACAGTGTCTGCTCTTCATCTGAAAGATGACAATGTTACCTTTCATATGACCCATGATACTAGCAAAAATTCCATTTCTAAGTTGAGATATGACCTAAAAGGTCCATTTTGGGCCAAATGTGAATGGGACATTTGACCGCATGGCATCCTTTGATCACAGGTAACCATGGCAACCAATATCCACATGATATCAATCCCAACCCTACCACATCTAAAACTACCAAGGGCATATTGTACTTTAACCGCCAAATGAGAACTTTTCATCTAAAACAATTTTCTTGACATTGATAGATTTATGACCATCTTACCAGAAGTTGGTCAACTTATGTTGCTATGGAAACCAGTTTGGAAATATGTAAATCACCTTAGAGTAATGAAAATATTTAAGCAACAAATCTTTGTCAATATATATTGATAAACCAAAGTCCAAAATATTGAGTCATAATAAAGTAAATTTTGTTGGTTTTTAAGATAGATAACAACGGTAACCATGGTAACCAACCTCAATAATATGATAAACAAATACTCCAGCACATCCCATATCATAGAGGGGCCACATTTGTCAAAAATGAAGTGTCTAGATACAAGAGTTCTCGTGACATTTACATATTTATTCTGAAATTCGTGAAATACACAAATTCATTTGTTACCATAGTAACACATTTCATGGATTTATTTAAAGAACCATGTTTTTCAAATTTACCATAATTATTGATAAATGGTTCTGGGTTTTTGGCATGTATTCAGTCCTCATCTCATTAATATAGATAAGCCATAATGTGTAATGAAATAGACAATAGTCATTAAAAAATGCAATATTTTGATTTTGCGGTCTATCTCCATGGCAACTAAAGACAACAAATTTGGATTTTAAATAAGAAATTAATGCGGCCCATCACTATGATTGTTAATCCTAGATATTTTGCTTATATCTAAATATTTGCAAATTTTATGGGAAAATAATATGTTTTCAGGAAACTGTAAAATTTCAGTGACTTGTTGCCATGGAAACGCATTTTTGAAACAGCTCCACTCAAAATAATTTTTGTAGCTTAGGAAAAAATTAAAGCTTAGATCCTCAGCTTCACTTCTGCCAAGTTTCACACCTTTATCCACTCTGTAACGATAATGGCAAATTTTGGCCTTAAGGCCCCCTACTATATCCAATAATTAAATGCTATTATTGAGATGACCAGAAGAAACAACCTTCACAATGCTCAAGACATTGTGGCCACATTGGTAAGTACCCTGCTTCACAATTCAGAGGCCTACTGTTCAAATCACAGTGAAGTTTACATTTTCTAGATAATACAATCCAATAATTAAATGCCATTCGTGAGATGACCAGAAGAAACAACCGCCACAATGCTCAAGACATGGTGGCCACATTGGTAAGTGGCCTGCTTCACAATTCAGAGGCCTAGTGTTCAAATCCCGTGAAGTTGACAATTTCTAGATTATACAATCCAATAATTAAACACTATTCGTGACATGACCAGAAGAAACAACCTCCACAATGCTCAAGGCATGGTGGCCACATTGGTAGGTGGCCTGCTTCACAATTCAGCAGCCTACTGTTCAAATCCCAGTGAAGTTTACATTTTCTAGATAATGCAATCCAATAATTGGTAAGTGGCCTGCTTCACAATTCAGAGGCCTAGTGTTCAAATCCCAGTGAAGTTTACATTTTCTAGATTATACTATCCAATAATTAAATGCTATTTGTGAGAAGACCAGAGGAAACAACCTCCACAATGCTCAAGACATGGTGGCCACATTGGTAAGTGGCCTGCTTCACATTTCAGAGGCCTAGTGTTCAAATCCCAGTGAAGTTTACAATTTCTAGATTATACTATCCAATAATTAAATCCCATTCGTGAGATGACCAGAAGAAACAACCTCCACAATGCTCAGGACATGTCGGCCACATTGGTAAGTGGCCTGCTTCACAATTCAGAGGCCTACTGTTCAAATCCCAGTGAAGTTTACATTTTCTAGATTATACTATCCAATAATTAAATGCTATTCGTGAGATGACCAGAGGAAACAACCTCCACAGTGCTCAAGACATGGTGGCCACATTGGTAAGTGGCCTGCTTCACAATTCAGAGGCCTAGTGTTCAAATCCCAGTGAAGTTTACATTTTCTAGATTATACTATCCAATAATTAAATCCCATTTGTGAGATGACCAGAAGAAACAACCCTGAGAATGCTCAAGACATGGTGGCCACATTGACAAGTGGCCTGCTTCACAATTCAGAGGCCTGGAGTTCAAATCCAAGTGAAGTTTACATTTTCTAGATTATACAATCCAATAATTAAATGCTATTCGTGACATGACCAGAAGAAACAACCTCCACAATGCTCAAGACATGGTGGCCACATTGGTAAGTGGCCTGCTTCACAATTCAGAGGCCTAATGTTCAAATCCCAGTGAAGTTTACATTTTCTGGTTAATATACTATCCAATAATTAAATGCTATTCGTGAGATGACCAGAGGAAACAACCTCCACAATGCTCAAGACATGGTGGCCACATTGGTAAGTGGTCTGCTTCACAATTCAGAGGCCTAGTGTTCAAATCCCAGTGAAGTTTACATTTTCTAGATTATACTATCCAATAATTAAATCCCATTCATGAGATGACCAGAAGAAACAACTTTCACAAAGCGCAAGACATGTCGGCCACATTGGTAAGTGGCCTGCTTCACAATTCAGAGGCCTAGTGTTCAAATCCCAGTGAAGTTTACATTTTCTAGATTATGCTATCCAATAATTAAATGCTATTCGTGAGATGTCCAGAGGAAACAACCTCCACAGTGCTCAAGACATGGTGGCCACATTGGTAAGTGGCCTGCTTCACAATTCAGGGGCCTACTGTTCAAATCCCAGTGAAGTTTACATTTTCTAGATTATACTATCCAATAATTAAATCCCATTCGTGACATGACCAGAAGAAACAACCTCCACAATGCTCAAGACATGGTGGCCACATTGGCAAGTGGCCTGCTTCACAATTCAGAGGCCTAGTGTTCAAATCCCAGTGAAGTGTACATTTTCAAGATTATACTATCCGATAACTAAATGCTATTTGTTAGAAGACCAGAAGAAAAAACCTCCACAATGCTCAAGACATGGTGGCCACATTGGTAAGTGGCCTGCTTCACAATTCAGAGGCCTAGTGTTCAAATCCCAGTGAAGTGTACATTTTCAAGATTATACTATCCAATAATTAAACGCTATTTGTTAGAAGACCAGAAGAAACAACCTCCACAATGCTGACGACATGGTGGCCACATTGGTAAGTGGCCTGCTTCACAATTAAGAGGCCTAGTGTTCAAATCCCAGTGAAGTTTACATTTTCTAGATTATACTATCCAATAATTAAATCCCATTTGTGAGATGACCAGAAGAAACAACCCTGAGAATGCTCAAGACAAGGTGGCCACATTGACAAGTGGCCTGCTTCAGAATTCAGAGGCCTAGAGTTCAAATCCAAGTGAAGTTTACATTTTCTAGATTATACAATCCAATAATTAAATGCTATTCGTGACATGACCAGAAGAAACAACCTCCACAATGCTCAAGACATGGTGGCCACATTGGTAAGTGGCCTGCTTCACAATTCAGAGGCCTAATGTTCAAATCCCAGTGAAGTTTACTTTTTCTAGATTATACTATCCAATAATTAAATGCTATTCGTGAGATGACCAGAGGAAACAACCTCCACAATGCTCAAGACATGGTGGCCACATTGGTAGGTGGTCTGCTTCACAATTCAGAGGCCTAGTGTTCAAATCCCAGTGAAGTTTACATTTTCTAGATTATACTATCCAATAATTAAATCCCATTCATGAGATGACCAGAAGAAACAACCTCCACAATGCGCAAGACATGTCGGCCACATTGGTAAGTGGCCTGCTTCACAATTCAGAGGCCTAGTGTTCAAATCCCAGTGAAGTTTACATTTTCTAGATTATGCTATCCAATAATTAAATGCTATTCGTGAGATGTCCAGAGGAAACAACCTCCACAGTGCTCAAGACATGGTGGCCACATTGGTAAGTGGCCTGCTTCACAATTCAGAGGCCTAGTGTTCAAATCCCAGTGAAGTTTACATTTTCTAGATTATACTATCCAATAATTAAATCCCATTCGTGACATGACCAGAAGAAACAACCTCCACAATGCTCAAGACATGGTGGCCACATTGGCAAGTGGCCTGCTTCACAATTCAGAGGCCTAGTGTTCAAATCCCAGTGAAGTTTACATTTTCTAGATAATACAATCCGATAACTAAATGCTATTCGTGACATGACCAGAAGAAACAACCTCCACAATAATCAAGACACGGTGGCCACATTGGTAAGTGGCCTGCTTCACAATTAAGAGGCCTAGTGTTCAAATCCCAGTGAAGTTTACATTTTCTAGATAATACAATCCAATAATTAAATGCTATTCGTGAGATGACCAGAAGAAACAACCTCCACAATGCTCCAGACATGGTGGCCACATTGGTAAGTGGCCTGCTTCACAATTCAGAGGCCTAGTGTTCAAATCCCAGTGAAGTTTACATTTTCTAGATTATACAATCCAATAATTAAATGCTATTCGTGAGATGACCAGAAGAAACAACCTCCACAATGCTCAAGACATGGTGGCCACATTGGCAAGTACCCTGCTTCACAATTCGGCAGCCTACTGTTCAAATCCCAGTGAAGTTTACATTTTCGAGATTATACAATCCAATAATTAAATGCTATTCGTGAGATGACCAGAAGAAACAACCCTGAGAATGCTCCAGACATGGTGGCCACATTGGTAAGTGGCCTGCTTCACAATTCAGAGGCCTAGTGTTCAAATCCCAGTGAAGTGTACATTTTCTAGATTATACAATCCAATAATTAAATGCTATTTGTGAGATGACCAGAAGAAACAACCTCCACAATGCTCAAGACATGGTGGCCACATTGGTAAGTGGCCTGCTTCACAATTCAGAAGTCTACTGTTCAAATCCCAGCGAAGTTAACATTTTCTAGATATTACAATCCAATAATTAAATGCTATTTGTGAGATGACCAAAAGAAACAACCTCCACAATGCTCAAGACATGGTGGCCACATTGGTAAGTGGCCTGCTTCACAATTCAGAGGCCTAGTGTTCAAATCCCAGTGAAGTTTACATTTTCTAGATTATACTATCCAATAATTAAATGCTATTCGTGACATGACCAGAAGAAACAACCCTGAGAATGCTCCAGACATGGTGCCCACATTGGTAAGTGGCCTGCTTCACAATTCAGAGGCCCAGTGTTCAAATCTCGTTGAAGTGTACATTTTCAAGATTATACTGTCCAATAATTAAATGCTATTTGTGAGATGACCAGAAGAAAAAACCTCCACAATGCTCAAAACATGGTGGCCACAACGGTACGTGGTCTGCTTCACAATTCAGAGGCCTAGTGTTCAAATCCCAGTGAAGTTAACATTTTCTAGATAATACAATCCTATAATTAAATGCTATTTGTGAGATGACCAGAAGAAACAACCCTGAGAATGCTCCAGACATGGTGGCCACATTGGTAAGTGGCCCGCTTCACAATTCAGAGGCCTAGTGTTCAAATCTCAGTGAAGTGTACATTTTCAAGATTATACTATCCAATAATCAAATGCTATTCGTGAGATGACCAGAAGAAACAACCCTGAGAATGCTCAAGACATGGTGGCCACATTGGTAAGTGGCCTGCTTTACAATTCAGAGGCTTAGTGTTCAAATATCTGTGAAGTGTACATTTTCAAGATTATACAATCCAATAATTAAATGCTATTTGTTAGATGACCAGAAGAAACAACCTCCACAATGCTCAAGACATGGTGGCCACATTGGTAAGTGGCCTGCTTCACAATTCAGAGACCTAGTGTTCAAATCCCAGTGAAGTTTACATTTTATAGAAATAATAATAATAATGATAATAATAATATGGATTTATATGGCGCTAATTTCAGTAAACTGCTCATCAGCACTTTTTCAGATCAAATCAATTGTAGGAATTCTGGAACAAATGAGTTTTCAGATTCTTCTTGAAACTTCCTAATGTTTGTGCAGTCCTCACTTTTTCAGGCAAAGTGTTCCAGAGCTTTGGTGCAGCATAGGAAAATGCTCGATCTTCAAACTTATTTTTGTTGCATGGAGCAGGTTCTGCTAACAGCAGTTTGTGGTTGCTTCTCAGGTTATGTTCTTGTTGAGATTTGACTTGAACAAGTTCTTGGATGTATTGTGGTGCCTGATTGTTCATTGCCTTCCATGTAGTTGTCATCAATTTGAACTGAATTCTTGCTGTGATTGGTAACCAGTGCAATTGTTTCCTACTCTGGCTGACACTTTCGTGTTTTTTCAACCTCTCAATTAATCGCACTGCTGAGTTTTGAGCAACCTGAAGTTTATTTAACAATCGGGTAGCAGTGCCATACAACAGCCCATTTCCGTAGTCTAAATGAGGAGTAACAAGTGCATTGACAGCAGTTTTAACTATTTCCTTGTCCAGGTTTTTTTTGAGTTTCGACAGGTTTCTTAAATTGAAATATGCGTTACGACACATTCCGTTGATCTGCTTCTCCATGGTCATATTATTGTCAAAGAGCACTCCCAAATTGCGGACATGGTTGGCAATTTTGATTTCTACATTGTCAACATTGATAGATGTCATTTGCAGTGTCTTCAGTTGGTTTGGTGCTCCTATTAGAAGAAGTTCAGTTTTATCTCCATTATTGCACAGCTTGTTGTCATGCAAGAAATTTCTAATTTCGGCAATACAATTTTCCATTTTCTGTTTTGCATGTTCTTCACCCAAAAAGGTTGGTTTAAATGACAGGATAAGTTGCTCATCATCAGCGTACTTCTGATCGTGAACTTGATTTCTTCGTGCTACTTCACTGACTGGGGCAACATAGCAGTTAAATAAGATTGGTCCAAGTTTGGAACCTTGAGGAACTCCATAATTGAGCGGAAGTTTGCTTGACGTTTTATCATTTACTAGTAAAGTACCCGTAGAGTGGAGGGGGAAAATAGGAAAAAATGAAATTGAATAGAGTGAAAAGGTATAGGTAACATGTCATATCTAAGTCACGATTTAGAATTGCTTACCCTAATGAATAGAAATAGGCCTATCATAACCTAATGGGCTGCAAGTCAGGGCCGGACGCAGGGGGAGGGATGGGGGGGATGCATCCCTCCCCCACCAGACCAAAATTTATATATTGTTACATGTTACTTTTATGCGTTCCGCGATGCGATGGCCCGATAGACCCCCTCCCCCACCGGAATTTTCTGGATCCTCCCCTGCTGCAAGTTGACCTGTCAATCATGCGGCAGAAATTAAATTGTGGGTCACGCTGAGTAAAAAAATGCATTGAGTATGTTTGCAATTTAGAAGATGTGAATATGAAGAGCGAGCCATATATGTTTTATAGCACTATATTTCATGTGACATATTCTGTTTTAAAAACGTATTTGTTGGAAAAGATATAATTATAGGCTGTCAACCCAGGTGTACAGGCATAAAGGTAATTAAGACTAAAAAGATACAGTACACTTTAGATTACACAATACACATACCACAACAGGCCTCTTATATTGCGTGGAATTAATTGAGCAACCCATAACTGCTGGAAACTGCTGCCCTGCTTAAGCACATTGCAAAATACACATGTATACTACGATCTAGGCCTATTAGGCCAATATTGTGTGGATTTACTTCAGCACCTCCCCCCCTGCTCCCCTGGTTAACCACGCGGCAATTATTCCATGCATTAATTCTCAGTGCTGGCTGTTCTGGTTATTGTAGATACTCCCTCCGAAACACATAGGCTGAGTGTGTCAAGCAGGGGGAGTGTCAGCAGCTGGAGGGACAGTGCCAAAATGCCGGGAGTTGTTTTTCCATGAAGAAAGTGTCAAATGAAGCTTGATTACAAAGGAACTAGATCGATTTGAAGGATAACAGAGCTTATTTCAAGGGAAAATCTTATTTGGAATAGGCATGCGAAGTTTGGTGAAGATTGAGAGAGAAATGGCAGATAAATAAGATAAACAACAAAGTTACAAAGATAGTGTATTATTTTATAGATTATCACAGACTGTGATCTTTCAGAAATATAAGATTTGAACCATCTTAAGGCTGCACTTTGCACACCATACCTGTTACGTAGTCTTTCTAGCAAAAGGCCATGATCAATTGTGTCGAATGCAGCAGACAAGTCCAACAATACTAGCATTGTCACCTCCCCATTGCTCAGATTAAGCATAATATCATTATGGATTTTTGTTAAGAGGGTTTCTGTGCTGTGAAATTGCTTGTAAGCTGATTGTTTTTCATCATCAAGATTGTTCTGAGTGAGATGATCAACATACTGTTTGATTACAGCAATCTCAATGATTTTACTCAGAAAAGAAAGGTTAGAGACTGGGCGATAATTCTTTTTGATCAATTCAAGACCTTCTTTCTTTAAGAGTGGTTTGACAAGTGCGTGCTTCAGCTCAATGGGCATTTCTCCAAGTGTTAATGACATATTAACAATTTTGGTTATGACTGGCAGAAATTCATCAACACATTCAAGCAGTAGCCATGTTGGCATAGGATCAAGTTGGCAGTGTTTGACAGGCATTTCAGTGATAAGTTTCTTGACTTCTTGTTCTGATAGACTTTTAAACTGATGTAAATTGTGGCCAAGGTTGGTTTGAGAGGCATCAGTTGTGATCTTCGTTCCTGAATCTAATTTGGATCTGATGATTTTGATCTTTTCATCAAAGAAGTTGTTGAAATCATTTGCTAGTTCTGTTTCATTTGTGTGATGTGGAAGAGGCAGATCTTGTTTTCTGTTGAGATGAGAATTTAGAACTTTGAACATCGCCTTAGAATTTCCCTTTGTGGCTTGAATTCTACACCTGAGATCATCAGATTTAAGCTGATTAAGCTTTTCATTGAGAGAATTTCGTTTTTCTTTGAAGATATTCCAGTCTTTTCCTAAACCAGTTCTTCTCCATAATTTTTCTGCCTTTCTCTTTTCCTTTTTAAGAGGCTTAATTTCTTGATTTGCGAATGGATAATACAATCCAATAATTAAATGCTATTCGTGAGATGACCA